>MU702232.1:12045-77359 GCA_026770625.1 Nicotiana glauca | reverse complement strand
GTCTGATAGACAGTTTAAGGTAGGGGACTGGGTGTACCTCAAAATTCAACCTTATCGGCAGCTTAGTATGTTAGGGTCTTATTTCTCCAAACTTTCAGCCAAATACTATGGGCCATATCAGATCTTACAAAGAATTGGAGCTGTAGCATAGAAACTATCCTTACCCTCCCAACTCCTCCTCCACCCCACATTTCATGTGTCACAACTGAAACCTTGCCACAAACTACCTGAGAGGATTTCACACCCCCCCAGTCCTTGATATCTCCAGTCCTTATTGCCCTCAACCCCAACAAATTCTAGACAGATGCATGGCGCAAAAAGGTAACAAGGCCATCGTTCAAGTACTAGTTCAATGGGAGAACACAACACCTGAGCAAGCCACTTGGGAAGAGTATCATTCACTGAGGACTAGGTTTCCATCTTTCTTCCTTGAAGACAAGGAAGATTTTAAAAAGGGGGATCTGATACGAGTAGCTTAAGTTAGTTGTTCATCGTGCTTGCGGAGTAGTACGTGGTAGTTAAATTAGTTAGAATAGTATCTGAAGAGAAGTTTAAGAAGCTATTACTTTAGTACCCTTAGTTTTAAATGATAACTTTTAGTTATTACACATTAGCACTGTAATTTTATTTGTCTTTTATATGAGAGGTCCAATGGTCCCAATCAGGGAAGGTACGGGTGTAGCTGGAGGAACTCCACCTCACTCACCCTGTATATATATACACATTGTAATCACTGCTGGATCATTATGAAGGAATATACTACTTATTTCCCTAGCTAGCTTCTTCTTCTTATTTTCCTTTGTTCATTTCTGCAGCAACCCTTTTCCTTTCTTTCTTCTTTCTTTTTTCTGTTCTTTTACTGTTCCATTGCCCAAATCATATCATATAATGATTAAAAATTTCACCTTTATGGATTAATTTTCTATTCATTGAATTAAATATAAAATGTTTATTATCTTGTAAACATCACAAAGAGCTATACAAATTGGCATATTTAAGCCCAATTTACAGTTCATGTTTTACAGTTAAAATCGTTAGATAACTAATCAAATAGTCAAATAGACAACTAATAGAGCACAAATTAAGATTAATAGAGTCAGTATAGACAAAATCATAACCTAATTAATTCAAAAAATGTAATGAACGCTATATATGAAAGTAGCGGGAAGGAACTCACCGTCGATTTACTGAAGAATGAGGCTGCGGAGTGAAAGGGATGAAACGTTCAGGAGCAAGTTTGTTTTCTATATTTAATTTGATTTTAAAAAAATCAGAATAAGATAGTTGTTAGGAAGCAATAAAATAAGAAGAGTGTTATAGGGAAAAGTAGGTACAGAGTATTCTTATTTATTTGAGATCAATTATAATAGAATAGAATCCCTTTATTTATACACCATATAATATAAAGTTCCCCTTAAATAGAATTCTATTTATAATGCTCCTCTTCAATGTCTATTCAACATATAATATGCCTTGTTAAAACCTTAAGTAAAATAAAACTCAATGGAGAAAATTATAGGGAAGGAAAAAAAGTACACATATCTAACCATACGTCTTTTGATTGCCTCGTTAAAAACCTTGCTGCAAGGAATATTCAGTGGGACAAAACCTTGTAAGAAAAAAGAGTACAACGCATATTAACTCCCCCTGATAAGAACATGAATTCACATCTTTAAGCATTTGCATTCCAATCTTGTGCACCATCTTCAAAAGATCTTTGGTAGAGATTTGATAAATAAATCAGCCATATTAACTTGAACAAATATATTGCACCTTGAAATCATCTTCCTTAATAGATATATTATCTTCATATGATCTTGTTGGAATCGTCAGTTCAGTATCTTCACATAGAGGTGAAAACTCTTGCTATCATATTATCATGCTTATAGTTATAGCAAGATACATTTGTGAGAAAGTGGTACTTCAAGATCAAGAATTGTATATGCTTCAAGTAACTTAAATCCTTCATGGATCGTCATATAAATTAAGTCATATAAGCCATATAATAGACTTTAAATGCATATCAAGTTTTCATGTCATGCAATATATATAAGATATCAAAAACTGATTGCACATATCATTGACTTTGTACTTTCAAGTGCTTGAACTGTAGGTCCAAAACAACATGTCTTTCATATGAAACCAAATTCTACTAAAATTGTGTCTCTTCTATTGGGCCAATATTTTTGTGTCTGTATTCGACAGACTTAAGATCCTCATCTGTACTTAGCGCTATCATAGATGTTGCCGACGAACATTTTATATCAGTTTCAACCTCCTTTTTTTATAAAGACATAACATAGAAATCTCTTCATTAATATATTCAGGTATCTGAATCTCTCATGAGACTTTATGAAGTGTTATGTTATGTGATCTTCTAGATCACTTGCCTCTTTTATTATGAACTTCTTTATCAAAAAGTTTATTTGAAATCGATTTGTCTATATGCTTTACACGTCTATAGTTTTTCTCCTTCTAGGACTTAATATGAACATTTGCAATAAGAATATAGTTACTTTCTTTGGGTCAGCAAATGCGTCTGGCATGCTTTGCAAATATTACAAATGAATTATCTTTTTATGAACTTCAAGTTCATATTATTTTATTCAAGGATCTAGATGTACACATGATAATTCATTCCACGTAATTTTTTCTCAACTGTTTATCATATCTCCCCCTCATGTTAGAAAAACTAACTTGTTTCCTCAACTTTGAGAACCATCTTTGTGTGTTATGGTATTAATCAAAATATACATCGTACATCAATAATAATAAGATAAAATTATTTGGTTCTTGACTCTGAACCATTTGTGAGGGGAGAATGTAATGTACTCTAGTATATAATCTTTATCAAACTGATATAGATAACTTTGTTATCATACGCAATAGTTTAGCTATTAAGTGGAGGCACTCAATAAATTATTTTGCTAAACCAACTGTGACGTAAACCAACTTATCAAGATGAACTTCTTGAATAGAAAATCTGGAAATTATGCTCGAAATTAAATTACTGAGCAAGTTACCTCGCAAACACCGACCAGGTTGCGGGTTAATAATAATCGCACATGTAAACTTCTCATAGATGCATCTTGTAATGACTTGACCGGTAAACTTCTCATAGATGCATCTTGTAATGACTTGACCGGTCGTTTTGAGCTCTAGCACACCATTCAGCATTTTGAGGCCATGAGCAGCTTCATTTTAGGTGTTATGACTTGTATGCGTGGTCGAAATTGAATTTCGGCAAGTTCGGAGTATTCGGAAAGAGAATCCTCATTTCGGAAGCTTTAAGTTGAAAGAATTGACTAGGATTGGATTTTTGGTAAACGATATCGGAATCGGGATTCGAAGGTTCCAACAGGTTTGTATGATGATTTCGGACTTAGGGTATTGATCGCTGCCAACTCCACACTACTACAAAGTAGGAAGAGAGGGTCGCCATAACTTTTACCCGATATGAGGGTCGGGATCGAATTCCTCAGGGAGCTAGAAAGGGAGTTGATATATCTATCTAGTCTAGAATCGTGTAATTGTTCCAAATATCACTTACAACATTTTTGGGTTTTCTTTTATAAACTACTATTATTAAACTACTAATTAGAATTGAAGCTCGATTACGCTAAGAGTTGTATCTAATAGATTAAGGAGCACTAGGTTAGTGACTTTCACCTAGGTGGTTAACATACGGGTAATTGCTTCTTAGGCATGATTAACACGAATGGGGAAATATGTATAACCGTTGCACAATTTTACCCACTCTCACACCTCTCGGTAGGGAGAGTGATTTTTCCTAATTGACTCTCTCGAGATTTAACCCTTTAATTGGGACTATCAATTCTCTTGAGTCCATCCCAATTCCTTGTTGGGTCAATTTTGGAGACTTATCTTAAATTACAATACCTATCAATTACCCACACTAGGGTTGAGCCACAACCCTAGCTAATGGGTTTAGCTACTCATTCTTGAACAAGAAAATAGAGAAATAGATGAATAAGAAGACATAATAATTAAACACTAAACTGAAATACAAGAATCTATTGTTAAGATTAAGCTAAGAAGCCAAAAATGGCTACAAAAGATATTCTCACGAGCCCAGCTGCTGAAATAAAATAACTGATGCCCTAAAAATGGCAAAATGTTCTATTTATACAAAGCTAGAAAAACTGGACAAAAATGCCCCTCTAGGGTCAGTGCGGGCCGCACAAAATGGATTGCAGCTGCATTAAGCTCTTGGACTTCAAATCTTGGCTCTCTAAACTCGGGCTCCGTGGACCGCGGCCGCGGATGCAGCTAGCGCGATCCGCACAAACATGATCGCGGACCGCACATAATGGTAGTGCAGCCGCGGAGCCTTCACCGTGGACCGCACAATGTGTACTGCAGCCGCGTTGCTTGAAGCTTGGTTTTCCATTCTCTGAATCTACCTAGTGCGGACCGCATAAAGTGTACTATAGCCGCACTAGGTCTATTTGTCTTGAGTTTTCCTTGTCTTTGGAACTTGTGCAGATTTCACTCCTTTTGAGCCGATTTTGACATTTCGTCACTTTGTCGATCAAACCTGCAATCAAGCACAACTTATGAGCTTTTTAGGACTATTTTGTAAGGATTTATAATCAAAGCATAAGCAAGAAGGGGCATGAAACACGTCCAAATCCCTAGTTATCAACTCCCCCAAACTTGAGCTTTTACTTGTCCTCAAGCAAACAAAATAAGACACACCCCTTAAGGAAAAATCCAAGAATTTTCAGCTATCCTAAAGTATCCTCAAAAAGCATCAATTTGGACTAGCAATTGCCCTTAACACGAATGAATCATTAACAACATTTAACCTTTGAAAAACCATGGATCAAGTGTGACACAAGAGCATCAAGAGTTGACTCATTACATCAAAGAACTCTCTCAATTACTTTGGTCATTGTGGAACCCAAACTCACACATCCTCAACTCTCCCTAAGTAAACCTCTCCTTTTAGAGTACTGACACACAAATCGAGGCTAACAAAAATTCACTCATCTCTCTCAAGAAAAGGTCACAAGTCCGAATCTAAGTACCATATGCTTGCCCCTTATGTAAGTATCCACTAATGTAAGTTTCATTCAACTCAAGATCATATAGGGCATTTGTGGAGTCATTGTGAAGGCTTTTGGGTTAGGGCATGACATGTTTTTCTTCAAGTGGTTCAATCTTCCCTTAAGCACTTCTTTTGATTCATTAGGCACAATTCACTTGACTATTTGAGTCATTTCACATGTTTCTAAGGGGTTAGAGAGACACATTGCCGCTCTTTCTTATGCAATTCAAACAGTTTCTCATTTTTCAACTTTCCACACCTTTCTTTCTTTTGCTTTACTTGAATCCCTTTTTATTCATTCTCATATTGAGCATTCTTTTTGTCTTTTGCGTTTCTTTCTTTTTCATTGCCTTCCCTTTTCTTAACTTTTGTGCCTTATACCACTTTGTTGTCATCCTCGTCTCTCCCCCAAACTTATACTTTTGCCATGTGCTCAAGGAAAGATCGGGTGCCAAGAGAGGGTATATTGTAGAATGGGTATAGGCTTGTAACATGGTTCTTGAAAGAAAAAGGTCTAAGGCTCAAAAAGGTTAACTAGAGATCATTTTATTGGTAGGCTATGAAATTGTTCAAACTATCATTTGGATCAAGGAGAGCCTATAATCACTTCTCAAGCCAAATTTCACTCAAGAATTTGCCTCAACAAACATTCAGGGCAAGTTTTAGACCAATGACTCGGGACTTGGACTCGCAATTCTATTTCTCACCACACAAGCTAAAGGATTGCCAAAGACATAGAGTCGGGGGCCCGCAATGACCTTAGATACGATTTGAACGCACAATGGTCCCAAAAAACTACTTTATGATTATCGGCCAACGCAAGAGTCTCAAGGCCACAACTTTCACCATCCTAAACACAACATTTTGTCTTTGACCATGGGATGAAAGGCAAATGTGCTAGGCCCAAGTGAAGCTTTGCTTGAGGTACCCTTAACTACAAACTACTAAAACAAAAAAGAACAAAAAAAAAATAGAATCAAACCCTTAAGAAGGTTGTCACGCTATCTATCATTGGGAAGAGCCACCCGGTTCACAAAAAACTCCACCTTTGTAAAGAACCATGGCATTAAGAAAACCAAAGGCTTATTAAAAATGTCCAAAATAAAACAAAATCCTACGGGCCTATATAAGATGCTAAAAACAAAAAAAATTGCGAAAATAGAAAATAGAATGAATATGAATAATAGGGGAATGAATATACAAGGGGTGATGAATATATACAGTAATGTAACTTTATATACAGACCAAATGAAAGATAAAAAGTGCGATAAAAGTAACTAAATATAAGATTATAGACAGACCAAATGAAAATCAAAGAAAGCATAAACTAAAATAAGTATATATACAATCATCCAAGGATAAAATGTAGGGCGCACCCCATCAAATAAATGCTGGTATTGTCCCCAATGCCAACTAAAGCAAATAAGCACCAAAACGTATAAGGAAAGGATATGAAGACTCCCTAAGCCTTGTCCGTCTGCATAGGATCATGAGTGGTCCCTGGGTCCTCAGTATGCTCGGGAACCTCAGACTGGTTCCCGGTATCCTACTGCTCAGCTGCTGGGACCTAGGACTGGACCTGGACCGGATATGGATCTGGTACATCCTGTGGCTAACTGAAGGAAGCCTCTGGTGGTTCTGCCAACTGGATGATGGCATCATCTGCTCTAGGGATCTTCCTTTTCTTCTTTGGAGGCCTCTGTGTCTGCTCTGGGTCTGTGGATACTCTGGAACTGCTGCTGGAGCTGGGTCCTCAAATAATAAGTCTAAAGGCAGCTGGTCTGCCGTCAGTCTATCCACATATGCCCTCAACTCCTTCACGGACTCCCTGGAGGCCCGTGTCTTGTGCAGCTTCTTGTGATCCTTGGCAAGCTCCTTTAGAGCCTTGCCATGTGAATCCACTACCTTTGCCAAATCAGCCTGAGTACCGAGGATCTTCTCCTGGTTTTCTATAATCTTCTTCAATACATCTTCAATGGACTGTGGGACCTATGCTGGCTGTGGTGTCGACTGAGCTACAATGGTGGAAGTCAAGGTAGACAACTTGGATGAAGCAGTATACATCCAGTTGTTCAGGCTCTGAAGCATCTGGCTCAGTCGGTGGGCAGTGATAGGATGGGCCCGGGAAGATGGAATCTCTAGGCCGGCTGAGGTACAAGGATCAGGAGGCAAGTCAGCAGTAGTGGAAGGTCCGGGAGGCATGTCATCAACTGTGGAGGCAGGCTCAGTGGAGGCCTCTACCACAACTGGTTCTTCAGACTGGCAAGTTGTGGCAGAAGCAGGGGCTTTGTAATCTTGTCCTTGGGGTTTTCTGGCCCCTTTAAACTATAGCATGAGAACGGAGCTACCGGCTTGGCCTTGATTTCATAGGGCTTTTTCTCCACCTCCAAGTCCCAGAAATACATAGAGAGGATGCTGGGGAAAGGGTAGTTATGATCGGTCTCGGAGCCCACAAGAGAGGTGATGCGGGACATCACATTCCCCACATTGATGGGGTATCCCGACATGATGGAAGCAACCAATACAGCCCGGTGGAGAGGAATGGTCTAGTCATGTGTAGCAGGGTCCAACCGACTGCAAATAAAGGTCAACCAACCCCTAGCCTCAAAGTTCAGGGTCCTCCGCAATATTTTGACCCCAACTATCAACCACTCTGGAACGGTACCTGGGATTTCCAGGTACTGAGCTAACCAAGTACGGACCTCCTCACCCATCTCTAATTTTGCTAGATATAGAGACTTATCCTCGTCATTGAAGCCCAAATACTCATTTAGGTGAATCCCTTCAAACGATACGGTTTTGTCGCGAACCTTGGTCACTTTGGATCCCTTTTTGATGTGGGCTACATTGCAATAAAATTCCTTGACCATGTTTTCATTTGCATCTATACACTTCTCCATAAATAGTTCCCAGCCCACTCTCGTCCTAAATTGCCTCTGCATGTCAGGGTTGTAGGGTACTAAGTCTTTGTCAATAAAACTCTGCTCCAGTATCAAATGTCTCATCGGCCACCACTCCCTAAACTTATGGTAATCCACCTAGCTTACAAATCTATTCTCCCAGACATCGGGCTTCCTAGTTCGGGCAATGCCTCCCACCTGAGGCTCACCACCTCCAGCTATCCTCACATCTACTTGTGCCTCCTCCTCACCTCCTTCTACACTCTCCTCGGATAATGAAGTTGTGGGGGAGGTGGAGTAGTCCCCACTTCTGGTTACTGAGCCCTCAGATGACTCAGAAATGACATTGGTTGGCCTTTGGATAGTGGGTGCGTCCATGTATTTTAGCATATAGTCAGAAGAAATGTCCCTTGACGGTTGGTACTCACTCCCCGAGGAATGGAAATTAGCTCTATCTACAGCTTTTATCAGCTACCTGGTTTGTTTTATGTTTTCCCGAGCTTGCGGAGTGAGTTTGATCATTTTCTTTCCTTTACCCCTTCGGGAGGAATCACCTCTCCCGGGTTGTTTTGATCCTTTTCCTCCTCGTTATTTAACCATTGTCTGCAAGCACAAACATCTAACTTTGTTAGTATCAATAAAAGCAGTGAATTATATATGCATAATGAATTGCAAAACAGAAGCATACAGTTGTAGATATAGTTGTAGAAACAAGCCAGTGCGGACCGCACAAAATGGTAGTGCAGCTGCACTGAGGCCACTGTGGTCTGCACAGGTCTAAGGTCCCCAAAAACAACTCTCTGAATCTCACCACTGCGGCCCACACAAAATAGTACTGTGGCCGCGGTGGACTAGTGTGGACCACACAAAATATAGTGTGGCTGAACTGGACAAGGGCACCTCTCAGGATCTCATCTTCGCGGTCCGCAGAAAGTGGTAATGTGGTCGCATTGAGGCCACTGCGGACCGCACAAACATGACTGCGATCCGCTGTGGGTGCCAAAACTTGGCACTGAGTTAGGGTTTTGGGATTTTGCATTTTAGTTCAAATTTTCACCTAGATATGGTCCCTACTCAATTACCCAATTCAATACGCTCACCAAGCATCCAAAAATTAACAGTTAAACTCAACTAACCTAAAACTTGAAGAATTATGGGAGGAGAAGAATACAAAGCTAAAAGAAAAGAAAATAAAATGAAATTAAACAATTAAACTAAAAAGAAGTGGATGAATTGTTACCAGATATTGAAAAGAAATGAATCAACACAATGCAAACAAGTTGTTACGATGAAGAGAGAAGATGAACAGTAATTTTAGGGTCCTTGGGAGTTAATTTTTCGAAAAGGGTAACAGGAGCCCTCGAGGTCTATTTATAGAGAAACCTGTGGGACCCAGCCTTACCTACCAGCACGGTCGCACAAAATGGACCGCGGTCTGTTCTGGGTTTGTTTAGAAGAAATTTGAGAAGGCAACCTCTACGGTCCACACAAAACAGACCGCGGCCGCAGAGGTCCACCGTGGTCCGTATAAAATGTCATACAGCTGCGGTGGCAAACTTCAGAGAATCCTCCACTTAGCTTTCACCAGTGCGGACCGCACAAAGTGTAGTGCGGACGCAGTGGTAACTTCACAGACTGATCATTTTCTTCACACTGTATTGCACTGCATCAACACAATCCCTGCAACATCTCACAACCAATTAGCCCAAAAATCAATCCTATACCACAAAGGAAATCAGAGAAAACAAAAAAAAAACACATGGGTTGCCTCCCAAGAAGCGCTTGATTTAATGTTACGGAACGAAGCGGGTTACCATCACATCATTTGAAATGAACAACAGCTACCACATGGCTATCATCAAACTTCCCAAGATAATGCTTGACACGGTGCCCATTCACTCTAAAGACTTCACCAGTTTTGCTCTTCAAATCTAGGGCACCAAACGGGGTCATACACACAACTTCAAATGAGCCACTCCACTTTGATTTCAGTTTTCCCAGAAACAACCTTAGACGAGAGTTGAACAAGAGCACCAAATCACCAACTTTGAACTCCTTTCCACGAGAATATTTGTCATGAAGGTACTTCATCTTGTCCTTATACAAGGACGAACTAGAGTATGCATGGAACCGGAATTCATCAAGTTCATTGAGTTGTTCAACACGAAGATTGGCCACAACATCCCCCTCAAGATTAAGCTTCCTCAAGGCCAACATGGCCTTATGCTCCAACTCCACTGGTAGGTGATATGCTTTCTTAAACACCAACAAGTACGGTGACATACCAATTGGGGTCTTGTAAGAAGTCTGGTAAGCCCATAGAGCATCATCTAACTTTTTAGACCAATTGGTCCTATTGGCGTTGACAGTTTTGGACAAAATGCTCTTGATCTCCCTGTTAGACACTTCAACCTAGCCACTTGCTTGAGGATGATAAGTTGTAGAGACTTTGTGGTTGACACCATACTTGGAAAGCAAGGAATCAAAAGCTCTATTACAAAAATGGGATCCTCCATCACTAATGATTGACCGAGGTGTACCAAACCTTGTGAAAATGCTCTTCTTCAAAAATGCCACCACACTCCTAGTTTCATTGTTGGGCAAGGCCACGACCTTAACTCATTTAGACACATAATCAACTGCTACAAGAATATAAGTGTTACCATACGAGCTAACAAAAGGGCCCATAAAATCGATACCCCATACATCAAAGATATCAACTTTAAGAATTGTGTTTAGAGGCATCTCATCTTTCTTGGAAATCTTGCCCACTCGTTGACATTGATCACATCTTTTTACTAGATCACTTGCATCTTGAACAAGGTTGGCCAATAAAACCCTCAACTAAGAACTTTAGAGGCCGTCCTCACCCTGCCATGATGGCCACCATAGGGAAAGGAATGACAAGCCTCTAAAATACTCAATTGTTTTTCCTCCGAGACACACCGTCGAATCACATCATCCGTGCAAATCTTGAACAAGCACGGCTCATCCCAATAAAAGTTGACTATCCCGCTTGAGCTTCTTCCTTTGGTTAGAAGAGAGCTCACACGTGATTATTCCGGTCACGAGGTAATTAGCAACATCGGCAAACCATGGCATCTCATTCATGGACACCGCAAGGAGTTGTTTGTCAGGAAATGAGTCATCGATTTCTAGGCCATCCCAAGGCCTCCCCTCCTCCTCCAAACGAGACAAGTGGTCCGCCACTTGATTCTCACTACCTTTTCGGTCCACAAATTCTAGATCAAATTCTTGGAGTAGTAGCACCCATCTCATCAACCTTGCCTTTAAGTCTTTCTTTGTCATCAAATACCTAAGAGCGAAATGATCGGTGTGCACAATGACTTTAGCCCCCATAAGGTATGGTTGAAACTTTTCCATTGCAAAAACTATGGCCAACAATTCTTTCTCGGTGACTGTGTAGTTCCTTTGAGCCTCATTCATGGTCTTGCTTGCGTAGTACACCGGGTGGAATATTTTATTAACCTTTTAACCCAAAACAACCCCAAATGCTACATCACTTGCGTTACACATGAGTTCGAAGGGTAAGCTCCAACATGGTACGACAATGATTAGGGTAGTGGTTGACGTAAGCTTTACAAGTTCAAAGGCCTCCATGCATGTCTCATCGAACACAAACTTAGCATCTTTCTCTAGCAACTTGCACAAGGGTTTTATCACCTTTGAGAAATCCTTTATAAACCGCCGGTAAAACCCCGCGTGCCCAAGAAAACTCCTCACCCCTTTGACAGAAGTGGGGGGAGGTAGCCTTGAAATCACCTCGATCTTGGCTTTGTCTACTTCAATCCCATGGTTAGAAATTTTGTGGCCCAACATTATACCCTCTTCAACCATGAAGTGACATTTTTCCCAATTTAGCACTAGGTTGGTGTCTTCACACCGGGCCAAAACTCTATCCAAATTACCCAAGCACGCTTCAAAGGAGTCATCAACCACACTAAAATCATCCATAAAGACTTCCAATATGTCTTCCACCATATCGGTGAAAATAGCCATCATACATCGTTAGAAAGTTGTCGGAGTATTGCACAACCCGAACGACATCCGAGAGAAAGCAAATGTGCCGTATGGGAAAGTAAAAGTGGTCTTCTTTTGGTCCTCCAGAGCGATTAAGATTTGATTATACCCCGAGTATCCATCCAGAAAGCAATAGAAAGCATGCCCTGCAAGGCGATCAAGCATTTAGTCGAGGAACGGCAATGAGAAATGATCCTTCCGGGTCACCTTATTTAGCTTCCAGTAGTCCATGCAAACTCCACCCGATAATGGTTCGAGTGGGAATAAGCTCATTGTTTTTATTTGTCACCACAGTCATCCCACCTTGCTTCGGCACACATTGCACCGAATAGGTCCATGAGCTATCGAAGATTGGATACACCACACCCGCATCTAGCCATTTGATCACTCCTTTCTTCACCACCTCTTGAATTTCCTCATTGAGCCTCCTTTGGTGTTCTAAGGAAGGCCTTGCATACTCTTCCAAAATGATTTTATGCATGCAGAATGCGAGGCTTATTCCCCGAATGTCGGCCAATGTCCACCCTATCGCTTTCGTCCTCCTTTGGAGAATCGCCAAAGTAGCGTCTATCTACAAGTTAGTGAGGAAAGAATAAATGATAACTGGTAAAGTAGAATTTGAGCCCAAGAACTCATACCTGAGGTGTGGAGGAAGTGGTTTCAGCTCCAACACCGGTGGCTCCTTAATAGATGGCTTAGTTGGTGGAGTTTTCCGATTTTCAAGATCTAAGGATAATTTCCTAGGCTCATAAGAATACGAGCCCATACCATGCAAAGCATTTATGCACTCCACTCTACTAGCATCATCATTAACATCAAGATTTAGAAGCACGACCTCAAGGGGATCCTCCACATTAATCATCGAACTTGTGTCATCCACTATCACAGCTGTGATAATGTCCACAAATAAGCACACCTCGGTGCTATTGGGTTGCTTCATGGATTTGGAAAAATGGAAGTCGACCTTCTTATCTCCCACTCGAAAAGTTAGCTCACCTGATTCAACATCAACCAATGCCTTCCCCGTTACAAGAAAAGGTCTCCCTAGAATAATTGGGACTTCGTAGTCCACTTCACAATCCAAATGACAAAGTCGATCGACAATATAAAATTTTTCACCCGGACAAGCACATCATCAATTATGCCCAAGGGTCGCTTCATCGATCGATCCACTATTTGAAGTCTCATTGAGGTTGGCCTAGGTTGCCCAATTCCCAAAGTCTTGAAGACCGAGTACGGCATCAAATTTATGCTAGCCCCCAAATTACAAAGGGCCTTGGAAAAATCCGCACTTTCAATAGTGCAGCGGATAGTAAAAGCTCTGAGGTCTTCAAATTTTGGGGCCATAGAATGTATGATAGCACTCATTTGATGAGTAATTTTAATTGTTTAACACTCCATTGACCTCTTCTTCATCACCAAATCCTTCATAAACTTGGCATACCCCGGCATTTGCTCAAGTGCCTCTACCAAGGCACATTGATTGTAAGGCTCTTCATCATTTCAATGAACTTTTTGAATTGGTTGTCACTCTTTTGCTTTGCTAACTGTTGGGGATAAGGCGGAGGTGGCCTAGTTAAAGGTGTCCTAGATTTGGGCACCACCGGCTCCGGCATGTGAATCACGTGTTCCCTAGACGGGTTCATGACATCTTGTGTTTACACCTCGGCCTCATCAATATCAATCCTCATATCATTTGTGCATTGTGCTCAATCGCATATTCACCTACCAAATGTACATCATCATCCCACAACTCATCATCATCAACCATAACTTTCTTTTCTCTCGAGGCATTCACATCACCGCCTCTCCCACTTCGCATTGTAACTGCCATCACATGATTGTTCCCACCCTTAGGGTTCACTACCGTATCACTTGGTAGGGCACCATTAGGGCGAGTATTTAACGATTGAGAGATTTGTCCTATTTGCACCTCCAAATTCTGAACAGAGGTATTGTGGGGAGCCAATTGAGCATTGGAATCTTGGTTCTTCTTCATCATTTGTTTGAAAATTACTTCAATTCTTCCGATATCATTGCCTAAAGAACTAGACCCTTGAGATCGAAATGGAGGCGGATTGTTCGGTTGTTGGTAAATTGAGGGCCTTTGAAAGAATTGCCCCCGGATTCCTTGATTTCCATCGTTATTCCACCCGCCTTGACCATTATTATTGTTATTCCCATTCCAATTCCCTTGGTTGCCCGAGTTGTTGTTCCCCCAATTACCGCATTGGTTGTTGTTGTTCCAGTTACCAGCACCTTGTTGATTGCCCCAATTTCCTTGGGGTCGCCATTGTTGGTTTGAAGAGTTGCCTCGATTGCCTTAATAGTTATTGACATATTGAACCTCTTCGCTTTGATCATCAAAACACTTATTTGAAAATACACCACCATCATCATATTGATCACAATTCCCTTGAGATTGTTGCCCTATTTTCCTTCTCTTAAACATATTTACTTCTTCCATGGCATTGACTTGGTGAGGATTTTGGACTTGTTTCAATTGCGCCTTCGCCAATTGATTCATAGTAGTAGTAAGCTCGGGAATAACTTGACAGTGATAATTCAATTCCTTGTGCAAATGGATGACTGTGGGGTCACCTCGGGGCACATTAGCTCTACTTTGCCATGCCGAAGTGTCGGCCATTTCATCTAAAATATCACAAGCTTCATTGTAGGGAAGTTTCATAAAGTTTCATCCGACCAATTGGTTCACAATGCATTGATTAGTGGTGTTGATGCCCCGATAAAAGGTTTGTTGAATCATCACTTTGGTCATATCATTATTAGGGCACTCTTTCACCATAGTTCTAAACCGCTCCCATATCTCATGCAAAGGTTCCGTTGGCTCTTGCTTGAAGGCCAATATCTCATCTCAAAGTGCCGACATATGCTCGGGTGAGAAAAATTTAGCAATAAACTTATCCGCCAACTCATCTCAAGTTGTGATGGAATGGTTGGGCAGTCTCTTGAGCCAATCCAATGCTTTTACCCAAGAGTGAAAATGGGAAAAGTCTCAATCTAAGAGTATCCTCGAAAATATTAGTCTGCTTACTCCCCCAACATGTATCTATGAACCCCTTGAGATGCTTGTAGGCATTTTGATCTGAGGCGCCCATGAAATAGCCATATTGCTCGAGCAAGGTCAACAACACATTGGTTATTTGAAAATTGCCTGCCTAAATTCGGGGAGGGACAATAGAACTTGCAAAACCTTGGTTCGTTAGTACCTGAGGAACCGCTCTTGGAGGTGGCGGAGGAGGGTTTGGAACATTATCATTGGCATTGGCCTCGTCTCGGTTCATTAGTGACAACCTCATCTTCTCCAATATCGTCATCCTCCCCCTCAATCACATTTGCAAGAGGGTCATTACCATTTAAAACCATTTGGTACCTGAAGTATTGATACAAACAAGTAAGTAACAAAGAAGGTAACAAGAACAATACACAAAACTAACTAAATAGATAGACAAAACCATTAGCTCCCCGGCAACGGCGCCAAAAAGTGATTGTTGCCAACTCCACACTACTACAAAGTAGGAAGAGAGGGTCGCAATAGCTTTTACACGATATGAGGGTCGGGATCGAATTTCTCAGGGAGCTAGAAAGGGAATTGATATATCTATCTAGTATATAATCGTGTAATTGTTCCAAGTATCACTTCAAACATTTTTGGGTTTTCTTTTATAAACTACTATTATCAAACTACTAATTAGAATTGAAGCTAGATTACGTTAAGAGATAATTGCTAAGAGTTGTATCTAATGGATTAAGGAGCACTAGGGTAGTGACTTCACCTAGGTGGCTAATTGACGGGTAATTGATTCTAAGTCTTGATTGACATGATTGGGGAAATATGTATAACCGTTACACATTTTACCCACTCTCATACGTCTCGGTAGATAGAGTGATTTTTCCCAATTGACTCTCTCGAGACTAAATGGGTAGGCAAATTAGCTCAAGCAACTAGGGTTCAAGTCGGGTAATTACACTCTCGAGATTTAACCCTTTAATTAGGACTACCAATTCTCTTGCGTCCATCCCAATTGCTTGTTGGGTCAATTTTGGAAACTTAGGCTCTCTCTCTCTCAAGAATAGCTAAGTCAACTTAGCACAAACCAATTTGCAACCACCAATTCTTAAATTAAACCATAAAAGTAACCCGAATACAAATACACATAGTCAATCTAATCTTAAATTACAACACCCATCAATTACCCACACTAGGGTTGAGCCAGAACCCTAAATAATGGGTTTATCTACTCATGCTTGAACTAGAAAATAGAGAAATAGATGATGAAGAAGACATATTAATTAAACACTAAACTAAAATACAAGAATCTATCGTTAAAATTAAGCTAAGATGCCAAAAATAGCTACAGATGATGTTCTCACGAGCGCCGCTGCTGAAATAAAATAACTTATGCCCTAAAAATGGCAAAATGTTCTATTTATACAAAGCTGGAAAAACTGGACAAAAATACCCCTGCGGGGTCTGTGCGAGCCGCACAGAATGGACTGCGGCCGTACTAAGCTCTTGGAATTCAAATCTTGGCTCTCTGAACTTGGGCTCTACAGACTGCGTAGAATGGATCACAGTCGCAGAGGCAGCTAGGCGGTCCACACAAACATGACCGCGAACCGCATGAGCTTGAACCTTGGCAATTTCAACTCTTTGAACTTCTCTTCCGCGAACCGCACATAATGGTAGTGCAGCCGTGGAGTCTCACCGCAGACCGCACAATGTGTATTGTGGCCGCGATGCTTGAAGCTTGGTTTGCCATTCTCTGAATCTACCTAGTGTGGACTGCACAAAGTGTACTACGGCCACACTAGTCCTATTTGTCCTGAGTTTGCCTTGTCTTTGGAACTTGTGCAGATTTCACTCCTTTTGAGCCGATCTTTGATATTTCATCACTTTGTCGATCAAACCTGCAATCAAACACATCTTATGATCTTTTTGGGACTATTTTGTAAGAATTTATAATCAAAGCATAAGCAAGAAGGGGCATGAAACACGTCAAAATCCCTAGTTATCAGATATGCCCGGATCGGGTTTTGGATAACTCGGGAGCATTTTGATTATGGACTCTACGTCAAAATGTGTTTTGGGACTGGTTGGTATAATGAAGGATATTTTTAATCTTTTTCGATAGTAGAGGGATATATTTGACCCTTTTCCGTTAATTTTAACATCTAATTTGTGATTTGGGGTGAATAATTGGGGAAGAAGAGGAAGTGTTCTTGAGTTAGATTTTTGATGTTTTGAATAGGATTTTTTTATCGGATTGGAGTAAATTTGGTATGGTTAGAATCGTGAGTGAATGGACTTTCGAGTTTTGTGACTTTTGTCAAATTTCAAGACGTGGTCTTGGGGGCCGAGTTCCGGTTTTGGATTTTTGGCTATAATGTAGTACTTTTCTTGTGGAATTGATCCTTTTAGCTTATATTTATTGTATTATACTACTTGTGGCTAGATTCGGGACATTTGGAGGCCGACTCGCGAGGCAAAAGCATTTTGGAGTATCGTTTTGCTTGGATTGAGGTAAGTAACAGTTTTAAATCTGGTCTTGAGGGTATGAAACCCTGAATGTTGTGCTATGTGATTATTTTGGAGGTGATGCACATGATAGGTGACAGGCGTGTAGGAGTGCACCATTGGAATTGTGACTTGTTCTGTCTTGTGAAATCGTAAATTGGAATAACTTGTTATTAACTACATGTTTCTCTTATTGTTATAGAAATTGGACTGAAATCCATGTTAGAAATCATGCTTAGGTTAGATGACGTCACTGTTGGGACCTACAGAGGTCATGTACTTATTGAATTATCTACTATTTGTTGTGTTGTACTTAGTCATGATTTTCTTGCGTACCATACCTCCATCTTTTCTTGTTCCTTATTAATACACAGTATTATCTCAATTGGGCTGATTTATACAATTTCTGAGAGCCCGAGAGACTGGAGAGGTTGATGGTTGAGATAGGGCGTGAGTGCCGAGCTCTGAGCTATATGTATATATATAGATACTGCAATAACCCTGAAGTCTATATGTATATGGATCGGGTTGCACGCCACAACGAACCTAAAACTGTATATATATGAATTAGATTGTGCGCCGCAACAAGTCTCATGGCTATTTATATATTATGAATCAGACTGCATACCATATCGATATAACGCTTGGGATAAAGGAGCCCCTTCGGAGTCTGTACACCCCCAGTGAGTGCAAGTACCTATTGAGTATGAGTACTGAGGACTGAGAGCCGAGTGATTAAGCTATTGAGATGAGTTGAGTTACTGTTCCCCTGAGAGGTTGTACTTGCTTCCATTTGTTGTTGCACTTAGTTGCTATCTGTCATTGTTGTGAAATTTCTGGAAGATTTTATATCTGATTTACTTGAACTTGGAACTGTATAAAACAGATTTGACTTAAACTGTCGGATTTAAAAGCATGTCTATTCTTTACTGAAATTATTGAAAATGAACTATAACTGTGTAGCTCGTCACTATCTTTAGTCCTTATTTATTATTGTTACTTACTGTGTTGGATGTACTCATGTTACTCCTTGTACCTCGTGTACAGATCCAGGTGTTTCCGAACACGGTGGACGTTGATCTCATACGTGGTTGAGTATCGGAGACTTACGAGGTAGCTTTCGGTGTCTGCAGTCCTTGTCTCTCCTTACTTGTTATCTTTTCTTTTATGTATTGGCATCTTGACACAGACTGTTGTAGACTTTGTCCCTAGCCTGGCTGTTTAGATGCTCATGACTTATTGACTCCCTGCTGTCGGTCTATTTTCCACACTTATGTTTTGGATTTACTCCGTTTTTATGAAAAACTCCGATTATTGTAAATGTCTTAATTCATTTCTATTAAATATTGAAAGTGTTTTAAAATTTTCAGCTTGCCAAGTACCATGATAGGCACCATCACAATGGGTTAGATTTTTGGGTCGTGACAATCATTGTTTGTCTACTAAGAAATTCTATTGAAGACAAGAACAAAGTTTTTGAGATATTTGGTAAAGAAGATTTCAAGAAAGAGGGTGCTTATTATTTTATATTCATGATATGTTTCTTCTTTTTACTTGGTCTTTTCATCTACATTACTGTCAGATTATTCAACAAAATATTATTATTGTTTAACTAGAAAATAGTTTTTGTGGTCTAAACAAATAAAAAGATAATTTGGATTTCTCATAACAAATTTTACTTTACTTTTCCTAATATAGACGAACTAGAAAAAATAAAAACGAAATATTGAGAGAATAAGAACAAAATGAATCTTATTGATGATTGCAGCAGCTTCTTTCATATTTAAATAACATAAAGTAAAAATGTAAGCAATTGATAATATTATTTCACGAATTCATTGATGATCGTACAAAATATGGTAGGGGGTTTATATAAAGGTACAATATGTAACTGCTTTGTTCTACTTAATTATCACCCATTACTAATATTTATTACATTGATTGTCGTTACTTGGATAATCTGTAACGATTATGGTAATAATAGCTAATCGCGCATAATTAGGGATCATGTCAATTTTTTCCATATTTGTGGCTATTAATGAGTCTTCCTTCCTCATAGTCTTTAATTGTGTATCCCACACCTATCTTTTCTTTTCTACTTGTCAGATATAGTTTCTTTATAAATAATCCCATGGGTGTTTTACCTATGCCTCTCCTAATCTTCATTCTTCTTATTGCTCTGATTCTCATGCCACCTGTCAGCACATTATTAGTTCACGCTGTGAGGCTATTTCTACATTGCTGGGAAGCAAAAGTTTTGGATATTAACAGTTTAAAGATGAAGGTAATATGGTGCATCTAAAATCTAGAATGACAAGTCTATTTGGCAAATGGTACAATGATCAGTAACAAATAATTGAAAAAGGAAAATGTAATACATAGTGAGGTACCAATTTAGTTTCATTAATTCATTGTATCAATCTGTTGATCCATTGTTGAATGATGTGCATGACTATAATTGTTCAGTGGAGTTTGTACGTTCGACTTTTTTGGAACTTAAGAGGCGAAGAAAATGAACCTCAAAAACCTAGAGATCGCGGAGTCCACGCCTATACTGAAAGTGAAGAAACTTTCTTCTTCATTTAGTCGATCATGCTCGCCTTTTAGCAAACATTGTGTTTAATTTTACATACAAATGAGGCTTGTTATGTTGTATGTTCTTACTCTATTATATGTGTAATGACCCGATTAGTATTTTTTTTCTTTCTAGAACCCTATTTCCCTAATTAAGACTTTCTGTACTTGCTTTTGCTTATTTATGACTTACGGGGATAGTTGATTCAAGATTTGGAAGAGTTTGGGTTGAAATTCGAATACTTTGTTCCTTAAGGCTGGCTTAAAAGGCCAAGTTTGACTTCGGTCTATATTTTGAGTAAACAACCTCAGAATCGAGATTTGAAGGTCCCAACAAGTTTGTATGATGATTTCGAACTTGGACGTATGTCCCGATCGGGTCTTAGATGACCCGAGAACATTTTGGCGCCTAATAGTGAAAGTTAATTCTTTAAGAATTTTGAAGTTCTTTGAATTTGGTTTGGAACGGGTTTTTGTGATATCGAGGCTCGAATGGAATTCCGAGATGCGGAATAGTTCTGTAGTGTCATTGAACACTTGCACGCAAAATTTGGTATCATTCTGAGTAGTATAAGTATGTTTTGGCTCATTAGAAGTAGGCTGAAGAACATGAAGTTCATAAGTTCGATCCAATTTGTTTTAGGATGTGATTCTTAGTATTAATGTAGTTTCAGCGTTCCAATGGTTTAAGCGAGTCCGTTTTATGATTCCAAACTTGTCGGTATGTTTAGGCTACCCCGAGCGTCAATCGGACGAGGATCGAACTAAGTTAAAAATTTGAGAAGGAGAACAAGCTCCAATTGCTGTCATAACTGCACCTGCGGTTGGCCAGCCGCAGGTGCGAGCTCGCAGATGCGGTTGAAGCATCACAGATGCAACCCAAGGAGAGGAGCCCAGGTTTTGCAGATGCGGCTCCTCTTGCGCAGAAGCAGAACTGCAGGAGCGGTCACTTGTCCGCAGGTACGGCCCCAGCTGGCCCAGCCCATTTCAATAGAAACGGACAATCGTCCGCAGAAGCGGGACCGCAGATACGATCAACGCGCTACATGTGCGAAAATCGCTAAAGGCAGTGGCCTTCATTTATTACGGGAGTTAGTTATTTTTTACTCATTTCACTCCATTGTTGGGCGATTTTAGAGCTTCTTGAGGGGGGTTTTCCACCAAGATTTTAAAGGTAAGAAATTTGTACCTAATGTAAGTTTAATACATACCTAATGTAAGTTTAATACATAGTTTATGGGTAGATTACAACATGCAAAATTAGTGGAAATTATTGGTTTAGAATAAAACCTAGGTTTTTGATAAAAATGAGATTTAACCCCGAAATTTGTTATGGAATGTAGAAGAAATCATATATTCTTGATCCTATGGTTATGGGTAACAACTTTCTTTGAACATTTTCAAAATCCGGGCACGTGGACTTGGGGGTGAATTTTAGGAATCTTGCAATATGGGTTGGGTAATCACTCTATTAGTGGGAATATGAACTTTTGAGCCTATATTAATTAGTTTTTACGTTATTTGGATAGTTTCGGATTGTTCGACACCTAATTGAGGGTTTGGGCTTAAGCTTGGATTGGAAAGTAAACCTTGAAGCGAGGTAAGTCTCCTTTCTAACCTTGTAAGAGGAAATTAACCCTATAGGTGAATTAAATAAATGTATGTACCTATATGTGGGGGCTATGTATGTATGTGGTGAAGATAGTCCGTACGTAGCTACTATTATGCTAATTGTCCGGATAGTTTAGGATTCGTATCATGCTATACTTGCAATCTTGCGTCCTTACTTGCTACTATAATCACTTAAGTCATGTTGGAAATTGGTATAACAAATAAAGACGGTTATACTCGCTTACTTAAGAATTTGTATGAAATACTTGACTGTAAATGGGCAATGTGTGCTTTCTTGAAAATAAATTGTTATTTGTGGATCGGGCCGAACACCTCGGTAGTAAATAGATGCATCTATGGTTCGCGCCATTCAACCCTCTGGCAGTGCATAGTTTAATATTATGCTGGATTGGGCCGTACGACCTCGACATAATTTGCGCATGTTATTTATTTGGAACTTTCCATGATTTATACTGCTTAAATGCTTTGAAATGTAAGTTGTTACATGATATGAATGAAATCGGCATGTTGTTTATGAAAGAATATCTTACTTCTCCCTATTCTTAAAATGTCATTATTAATCATGCTATTCATGCTTAGCATAACACTTAAATTATATTAGTATTGCCCTAGTAAGTGTCAAGTCGACCCCTCATCACTACTTCTTCAAGGTTAGACTGGATACTTACTAGGTACATATTATTTATGTACTCATACTACACTTCTGTACTTAATTGTACTGGATCTGAGGCAGGTGCATCTAGTTATCTGCCAGGCACGCAAACTTGATTTGGACTGAGACTTACTGTGAGTTTCCCCTACCCTAGCCGTTCAGCAGCATACTAGAGTTTCTCTTTTGCTTGTATCTGTCTCTTATTTCATACAGTAGGGTATTCTTGTTTTGCATATTCTACTAGTTGCCCACACAGTTTTGACACTAGATCTTTGGAACTTATTAGTAGACTTGATTTTGGGTTGCATTCCTATAATTATGATGTCCTTTAGTCATTTTTGTTTCAGTCGCCTTATAAATTCGTTATTATTTTAAATTTTAGTTAAGTAAATGTTGGGATTGTTTAATAAAATAAATGAGAACTCACTAGCTGATCAGTGTTGGCTTGCCTAACAAAGGTATTGGGCGCATCACGACCTATAATGGAATTTGGGTCGTGATAATATAATATCAGAGCACTAGGTTCATGTAGGTCTCACAAGTGATGGGCTGGCCTAATAGAGTCTTGCAGATTAGTACGGAGATGGTTGTACTTATATTCGAGAGGCTATATGGTATTACAAAAATTCTCTTTATTTATATTCTATCGTGAAGTTGATGGTATACAAAATTTCCTTCTTCTATTCTCACACAGATGGTGAGGATGCGTACAACTGATGTTCCAGACCATGGATGAGTTGCTCCCCCCATTGCTAGAGGCAGAGGCCGGGGGAGGGCATCGACCCGAGGTAGGGGGCGAGGGCATCGACCCGAGGTAGGGGGCGAGGGCATCCCAGAGCTGCCCTAGTTGAACCACCAGTGGATCCAGCAAGGGATCCTATTATTGAAGAGCAGGGCGAGGTGCCCGCAGTAGAGCCTACCCCGGTAGATTTCATGACACCGTTGGGCTTTTAGGAGGTCATAGGCCATATGTTGCGGTACATGGATTCTATGACCCAAGCTGGTTTATTTCTAGAGACCCAGCCACATCTTAGGTGGGAGGGGGAGCATAGACCCCTATTGCTCAGGCTCCTGGACATGCAACTGTAGTGTATCAAACTCCGGGTCCGACTACATTACCCGCAGATGGGGCCCAACCAATTGCAGCAGTGGCACCATAGCCCAGACTAGCTAAGGATGGTGATTTACAGAAGTTATTGGACAAATGGACTAGGCTACACCCTCCTATCTTCAGAAGTGAGCGTCATGAGGATGCCCATGATTTCATTGATAGGTTCAGGGACAGACTGCACAACATGAGGATATTGGAGTCTCATTGGGTTGACTTTACTACTTTCTAGCTATAGGGCAGGGCCCGTAGATGGTGGCAGTCTTATGTTCTTGGTAGACTAGAGGGTTCCCCTCCCATTACTTGGCGCCAGTTCACACAACTTTTCTTGGATACATATATTCAACCCTCTGAGAGGGAGGAGTTGGGGTATCAGTTTTAGCAGCTTGAGCAGGGTCAGATGTCAGTGATTGACTATGAGGCGAGGTTTTTTGAGTTGTCTTGCCATGCACTTATGATACTTCCTACGGACGCAGAGAGAATGCGGAGATTTGTTGTGGGGTTGCAATCCGGTATTATGGACAACATGGCCTGAACAGTTGAGATGAGTACTTCTTATCAACTCGTAGTGGAGATATCTCGGAGGATTAAGGGCTACCATTAGAGGGGTAGAAAGCAGATGCAACAGGACAAGAGAGCCTATTTTAAGGAGAATTTAGAAGTGCCCCGGCTAGGGGTAGAGGTCAGTTTGGGAGGGGTGAGCCTAGCAGACCCTTATATTCAATACCACCACCTCCTCGAGGTACTCCAGCGCGCCCCTATTTTAGTGCCATACCAGAGAGTTCTTACTGCCCACTAGCTATCCAGGGTTCTTCTAGTGGGTACTCAAGTCACCAGGGTTCTTCCAGCTATTATTTTAGTGCTATACCGGAGAGTTCGTACTGCCCACCGACTCTTCAAGCTTCTTCCAACGGGTCTACAGGCCATCAGGGTCAGACATCAGGGTCAGACATCAGGGCAGTAGGTCACTACACCGAGGGGCTATTTTGAGTGCAGAGATCTCGGTCATATGAAGAGATGCTACCCCAAACTTTGGGGCAAGGCAGTGCAGCAGGGTTAGCTGCCCATAATTACAGCACCGGTTGTCCGACCACCCAGAGGCAGAGGGCAGACTCGTAGGGGCCATCCTAGAGGTGGAGGTCAGGTAAGGGGAGGTCAGCCAACTACTGTTCAGTCAGGTAGAGGCCATGCCAGCCGGTGCTCCAGCCAAATTCTATTATTTTCTAGCCAGGCCAGATGCATTGCCCTCAGATGCCATTATCACAAGTATTATTTCCATTTGCGGTAGGGATGCTTCAATACTATTTGATCCAGGGTCTACCTATTCATATGTATCATCTCTATTTGCTCATTTTCTGGATATTTCTCGTGAGTCTTTGGGTACCCCTATTTATGTGTCCGCTCTTGTGGGTGATTTTGTGGTTGTGGATGGATCTATCGGTCCTGTGTGGTCACATTCTGTGGTTTTGAGACTAAAGGGATCTCTTATTACTTGATACGACCGACTTTAATATCATCTTGGGCATGGGCTGGTTATCCCAATATCATGTTCATGCCATCCTAGATTCCCACGCTAATACCATTACTTTAGTAATGCCAGAGTTGCCGAGGTTGGAGTGGAAGGGTTCCTTAGTTAGTACATCTAGTCGGGCTATCTCTTTTCTGAAGGCCCAACATATAGTTGAGAAGGGTTTCTTGGCTTATCTAGCTTATGTTAGGGACACCACTGCAGAGTCTCTGATGACTAATTCAGTGCTAGTAGTCCGGGAAGTTGCCGATGTGTTTCCTTCTGACCTTCCAGCATACCACCGGATCGTGATATTGATTTTTGTATTAATTTGTCTCCAGTTACTCAGCCTATATGTGTCCCACTATACCGTATGCCTCCGAAAGAGTTGAAGGAGTTGAAGGAGAAGCTTCAGGAGTTGTTATGAAAGGGGTTTGTGAGACGAAGTATTTCACCTTGGGGTGTTCCAGTGTTATTTGTGAAGAAGAAAGATAGGACTATGCAGATGTGCATTGATTACCGCCAGTTGAGCAAGGTTACCATCAAGAACAAGTACTCGTTACCACGCATTGATTATTTGTTTGACCAGTTTCAAGGTGCTAGGGTGTTCTCTAAGATCGACTTGAGATCAGGGTATCATCAACTGAATATTCGGGACTCAGATATCCCAAAGACTGCTTTCCATACTAGATATAGCCATTATGATTTTTTGGTAATGTCCTTCGACTTGACTAATGCCCCGGTGGAATTTATGGATTTGATGAACATGGTGTTTAGGCCTTATATTGTTTCCTTTGTTATTGTCTTCATTGATGACATCTTAATCTACTCACGTAGCCTGGGGGAGCACGAGCATCACTTGAGAATAGTGCTTCAGACATTGCGAGAGCAGAAGCTATATGCTAGGTTCTGCAAATGTGAGTTTTGGCTAGATTCAGTATCATTCATGGGGCATGTTATATCGGGAAAGAGTATTAAAGTGAATCCCAATAAGATTGAGGTAGTTTAGAGTTGGCCACATCCCATTTTAGTGATTGAGATAAGGAGTTTCTGGGGTTAGTAGGTTATTATCGCCGATTTGTGCAAGGCTTTTCATCTATTGTAGCACTTTGACGAGACTAACTAAGAAGGGTGCTCCTTTCTGTTGGTTCGATGATTGTGAGGTGAGCTTTCAGAAGCTCAAGACAGCCTTGGTTATAGCATAGATTCTAGTGTTACCTTTCGGTTCGGGGATGTATACTGTATATTGCGACACTTCACGCATTGACTTGGATTGTGTATTGATGCAGGAGGGGCGAGTTATTGCATATGCTTCGCATCAGTTGAAGATTCATGAGAAGACTCACCATGTGCATGACCTAGAGTTAGACGCCATTGTTCATGCTCTTAAGATATGAAGGCATTATCTGTATGTTGTGTCATGTGAGTTTTATACTAATCACCGCAGCTTACAGCATTTGTTCAAGCAGAGGGATCTCAATTTGAGGCAGTGCAGATGGCTTGAGTTACTGAAGGATTATGACATCACCATTCTTTATCATCCGGGCAAGGCAAATATGGTTGCAGAAGGTAGAGATATGGGTAGCTTGGCATTCGTTTTAGCAGAGGAGAGGCCACTAGCTTTGGATATTCAGTCCTTGGCTAACAAACTTGTGAGGTTGGATATTTCAGAGCCCCGCCGAGTTCTTGCATGTGTTGTTGCCCAGTCTTCACTATTGGGGCAGATCAAGGCTCGGCAGTTTGATGATCTGCATTTGGCAGTTCTGAGAGAGACGACACTACAAGGTAGTGCCAAGGAGGTTTCTATTGGCGAGGATGGTGTTTTGTAGCGCCAGGGTCGTCTATGTGTTCCTAATGTTGATGGCTTGAGGGAGAGGATTCTAGAAGAGGCACACAATTCATGGTATTCTATTCATCCAGGTGCTACGAAGATGTATCGTGACCCGAGGCAGCATTATTAGTAGTGGCGGATGAAGAAAGACATAGTTGAATATGTGGCTAGGCGCTTGAATTGCCAGCAGGTTAAGTATGAGCACTAGAGACCATATGGCCTACTTCAGCAGATGCCTATACCTGAGTGAAAATGGGAGCGCATTACTATGGACTTTGTAGTTAGGTTGCCGCGGACCTTGCGAAAGTTTGATGAAGTTTGGGTCATTGTCGACAGGTCGACCAAGTCGGCACACTTCATTCTGGTTGTGACTACCTATACTTCAGAAAGGTTCGCCCGGATTTATATTTGGGAGATAGTCAATTGCATGGTGTGCCTATTTCCATCATATCAGATAGAGGCCCTCAGTTCAATTCCCATTTCTAGAGAGCCGTACAGAGTGAGTTGGGGACCCGCGTAGAGCTCAGCATAACATTTCATCCACAGACCGATGGGCAGTCCCAGTAAATAGTTTAGATATTGGAGGATATGCTAAGAGAATGTGTGATTATCTTTGGAGGATAGTGGGATCGGTTCTTGCCTTTGGCCGAGTTTGCTTACAACAACATTTATCAGTCCAACATCGAGATGGCTCCATTTAAGGCCTTATATAGTCAGTGATGTCGCTCTCCTATCGGGTGGTTTGAGCCTGGTGAGGCTAAGTTATATGGTACGAATTTGGTAAAAGATGCCTTGGAAAAGGTAAAGTTTATCTAGGAGCGAGTTCGCATAGCACAGTCCAGATAAAATAGTTACGTGGATTAAAAGGTGTTGGATGTATCATTCATGGCCGGCGAAAAGGTTCTCTTCAAAGTCTCGCTGATAAAGGGTATTATGAGATTCGGAAAGAAGGGCAAGTTGAGCCCCAGATTTATAGGCCCATTTGAGGTGTTGAGGCGAGTTTGGGAGGTTGGTTATAAGATTGTTTTAGCCCCATCCTATCAGGAGTTCTTCCAGTTTTTCACATGTTTATGCTCCGAAGGTACCACGCCGACTTGTTACATGTGTTAGACTTCAACACTATTTAGCTAGGTGAGAGCTTGGGTTATGAGGATTAGCCAATTGCTATTGTTGATAGACAGGATCACCAGTTGAGATCCAAGAGGATTTTCACGATAAAGGTTAAGTGAAGGGGACAACCAGTCCAAGCGGTGACCTGGGATTCCAAGGAGGACATACGGAGCAGATACCTACACTTATTCAGCACTTCAGGTATGAATCTAAACCCGTTCGAGGACGAACGTTTGTTTAAGGGGTGGAGAATATAACAACCGAACTATTCATTTTGCTTTATAGAACCTTTTTCCCGTAATTGAGACTTCTCGTACTTGCTTTTACTAATTTATGACTTGCGGGGATGGTTGGTTTGGGATTTGGAAGAGTTTGGGTTGAAATCGAAACACTTGTTTCCTTAAGGTTGGCTTAAAAGGCCAAGTTTGACTTCGGTCAACTTTTTGAGTAAACGACCTCAGAATCGGGATTTAAAGGTTCCAACAGGTTCATATGATAATTTCGGACTTAAGCGTATGTCCGAATCGGGTTTTGGATGACCTGGGAATGTTTTGGCGCCTAATAGTGAAAGTTGATTCTTTAAAGATTTTGAAGTTCTTTGAATTTGGTTTGGAGCTATTTTTTTGATATCAAGGTTCGAACCGAATTTTGCTACTGGGAATAGTTCTGTAGTGTCATTTAAGACTTGCATCCAAGATTTGGTATCATTCCGAGTAGTATAAGTACATTTTTGCTCATTGGAAGTAAATTGAAGAACTTGAAGTTTATAAGTTTGATTCAATTGGTTTTAAGGTGTGATTCTTAGTTTTAATGTTGTTTCGGGCATTCTGAGGGTTTGAGCGAGTCTGTTTTATGATTCCAAACTTGTCGGTATGTTCAGGTGGGTCCCCGAGGGCCACGAGCGTTAATCGGATGAGGCTCGAACTAAGTTGAAAATTTGAGAAGGAGCTGAAGCTCCAGTTGCTCAAGCTCGTAGATGTGGCCAACGGAGAGGAGCCAAGTTTCCACAGATACGTCCCCTCTTCCGTAAAAGCGAAATCGTAGGAGTGGTCACCTGTCCGCAAGTACGTCCCTACCTTGCCCAACCCATCTCCACAGAAGCGGACAATCTTCCACAGAAGCGATCAACGCATCGCAATGGCCTTCATTTAATATGGGAGTTAGTCATTTTTGACTCATTTTACTCCATTGTTGGGAGATTTTAGAGCTTCTTGAGGGGGGTTTTCCACCATGCTTTTGGAGGTAAGTAATTTCTACCTAATGTCAGTTTAATACATAGTTTTTTGGTAGATTACAACATGTAAATTAATGAAAATTATGGGTTTAGAGTAAAATCTAGATTTTTGATAAAAATGAGATTTAACCACGAAATTTGTTATGGAATGTAGTAAAAATCATATATTCTTGATCCTAAGATTATGGGTAACAACTTTCTTCAAAAAAGTTTGGAATCCGGCCACATGAGCCGGGGGGAGGGTGAATTTTGGGAATCTTGCGATATGAGTTGGGTAATCACTCCAATAGTGGCAATATGCACTTTTGAGCCTATATTGATTATTTTTTACGTTATTTGGACAGTGTCAGATTTTTTCGACACCAAATTGAGGGTTTGGGCTTAAGCTTTGATCGGAAAGTAGACCTTTAAGCGAGGTAAGTCTCATTTGTGACCTTGTAAGAGGGTATTAACCCCATAGGTGAATTAAATAAATATATGTCCCTATCTGAGTGGGCTACGTATGTACGTGATGATGAAAGTCCGTACGTAGCTACTATTATGCTAATTGTCCAATAGTTTAGGACCTGTATCACGCTATACTTGCAATTTTTGCGTCCTCACTTGTTACTATAATCACTTAAATCATGCTGAAAATTGGTAAAACAAATATAGATTGTTATACTCGCGTACTTAAGAATTTGTATGAAATACTTTTCTGTAAATGGGCAATGTGTGCTTTCTTGAAAATAAATTTTTATTTGTGGATCGGGCCGAGCGCCTCGGTAGTAAATAGATACATCTATGGTTCACACCATTCAATCCTCTGGCAGTGCACAGTTTAATATTATGCTTGACCGGGCCATACGACCTCGGCATAATTTGCGCATGTTATTTATTTGGAACTTTCTGTGATTTATACTGCTTAAATGCTTTGAAATGTAAGTTGTTACATGATATGACTGAAATCGCCATGTTGTTTATGAAAGAATATCTTACTTCTCCCTGTTCTTAGAATGTCACTATTATTCATGCTTAGCGTAACACTTAAATTATATTATTGTTGGCCCGAGTAAGTGTCAAGTCGACCCATCATCACTATTTCTTCGAGGTTAGATTGGATACTCACTGGGTACATATTGTTTATGTACTAATACTACGCTTTTGTACTTAATTGTACATGATCTAAGATAGGTGCATCTAGTCATCCGGCAGGCACGCATACTTGATTCAGACTGAGACTTATGGTGAGCTGCCCCCACCCTTGCCGTTCAGTAGCATATCGGAGTTTCTCTTTTGCTTGTATGTGTCTACTTATTTCAGACGGTAGGGTAGTCTTCTTTTGTATATTCTACTAGTTGTCCACACACTTGTGACACTATGAGCCTGTTTGGATGGGCTTAAAAGCTCGTCAAACCAGCTTTTAAGCCCTTTTAACTTGTGGAAGTTTTGGCAACCAAAAAAAGAGCTTAAAAAAGTTAAAATCTGCTTAAAAAAAGCTAAAAGCAATAAGTTGGGTAAACCCAAATTTTTCTAAATTGGCTTAAAAGCCATATTGCTTTGATCAAGTACATTACATTCTTATCCCTTATAGTTTTTCTTAATCCCGAAATTACCCATAAGTAGAAAACCTAAAATATGCTATCTTTTTCTTTTCTCCTTTCTGTTGCAGCAACCTTTGTTTCTTGTTCCTCTTCTTCCATAACTTTCCTATTTTTTCCTTTTATCCCTTTGTTTACTCTTTCATTATTATTCCCATCTTTTTCCTTTCCTTTCCTTTCCTTTCTTTTCCAGTGGTGCTCCTTTCCCGTCACAATATTTTTAGTAATAAACATCACGAGTCAAATTTGACAGGCAATTCACGCAAAAAAGAATTGAAAGTTGGAAACATCTAAATATATTTCATTTATATGTTCATTGGCCATAGTAGTAAACTAGTTAAATTATTATTATATGCCATTTTCCAATTGGTTATTTTAGTCAAATTATTATTATATGTTATTTACATAAATAATTTATATGTATTAAAAATTGTTTTATCAAATCATTGAGAACTTAACGAGAACAAGACATAAATTAATTTGTAGAGGAATCAATTCAACATTAAAAACTTGTAATAATAAGCTTATTTTTAGTGTGATCAGCTTTAAGGATATTTCAGTCATTTTAAAAGAAAAAGTACTTAACAACACTTGTTTACCAAACACTTTAACAACTTTTTTTAAGTTTTCATCACTTTTATCCAAACACGTAACTGCTTATTTATAAAACAAGCTCTAGCACTTAAAAAGTGCTTTTAAGCACTTGTGCTAAAAAGCCATTTTTTAAGCCAATCCAAACGGGCTCTATATCCTTGGCACTTATTAGTAGACTTGAATTTGGATTGTTTTCCTATAATTATGATTTCCTTTAGTCATTTCCGTTTTAGTCGTCTTATAAATTCATTATTTATCAAATGTTTTAAATTTAAGTTAAGTAAATGTTGGAATTGTTTAATAAAATAAATGAGAACTCACTGACTGATCAATGTTGGTTTGCCTAACAACAGTGTTGGGTGCCATCACGACCTATAATAGAATTTGGGTTGTGATAATATAACTCTTTTCTCAATTTTTAAAGTGGTGCAGGACTCGAAGAACAAATTTGTATAGATTTTTCAATACTACAAAAAATATAAACATAAAATTGTTTTTGTTTAATACAAGGGGCTACACCTGATGATCTCTTTCTCTAACAGGCTTCTTACGTACCCCAAACTAATCTCCTAAGGGATCAAGCCCGAACGTAGTTCTTTACATTAGTATAGTATAACGGCCCGGGCGGAGTTACCACTCTGTTTCCCTTATTTTTGCCTTCTTATGTGTTGTTTAGCTACATTTCATCGTATCGTATCGGTTGGTTCAGGTTTGGAGTAGTTTCGGAATGTTATGAGATACTTAGCCTCTTAAGTTGGCCATTTAGTTGGAACAGTCAACCGGAAGTTGACTTGTGTTTAAACGATCTCGGAATGTGGTTCTTATGGTTCAAATAGCTTCGTGAGGTGACTTGGGACTTAGGATCATGATCGGAAGGTAATTTGGAGGTCCGTGATAGATTTAGGCTTGAACTAGCGAAATTGGAATTTTGCATTTTCTCATTGGTAGTGGAGATTTTGATATACGGGTCGGAATAGAATTCCGAAATTTGGAGTAGGTTCGTTCTGTTATTTCTGATGTGTGAACAAAATTTCAGGACATTCGGACAAGGTTTAATAGACTTTTTGATCGAAAGTGTAAATTTGAAGTTTTGGAACCTTAGGCTCGAATCCGAGGGTGATTTGGTGTTTTGGCATTGTTTTGAGTGTTTAGAAGATTGGTATAAGTTTGAATAGTGGTTTATGACTTGTTCGTACTTTTGATTGAGGTCCCGGGGGTCTCGGGATGATTTCGGATGGTTATCGGGAAGTTTGGGAGTTGGAGTTTGCAGCTGAAGCTGCTGAGGTTCTGTCATAACCGCACCTACTGTTAGGGGACCGCAACTGCGATGACTGCAGAAGCAAGAATCAGCCGCAGAAACAGTTGGTTAGGCACAGAAGCGATCCCGCATGTGCGAGAAATGGACCGCAGATGCGGTATCGCTGGGCAGAAGGTGCCCCCTTCGCAAATTTTGCTAAGTTTTTCCATTTTGAAGATGGGAAGAGAGCTATGTCAGTGTTTTTCAAGAGAATTGAATTGTTTCAGTTGGGTAAGCTTCTTAAACCTTATTATTTGTGTTTATGGCCATTTTTCCATTGTTTAATCATGGTATTAGTGGAAAATTAGGGAAGAAATTTGGGAAATTAGGGCTTGGGATTGGAGTCTTTGATTTAGGGATTTGAGGGGTCGTTTGTGGTCGGATTTTTGTGTATTTGGCATGTATGAACTCGTGAGAGTGTAAGGATTCTAATTTTGTGAATTTTATCAGAATCCAAGACGTGGGCCTAGGGGTCAGGTTTGACCAATTTCGGGATTTTTGAGTTAAATCGATAATTTTCATATGGGTTTCATTCCTTTAGTGTATATTGATGGTTATATACTGATTTCGATTAGATTCGGAGAATTTGGAGGCTGAATCGAGAGGCAAGGGCATCGCAGGCTAGAATTTAGCTTGTCTTGAGGTAAGTAACGCTTCCAAACTTGGATTTGAGGGTTCGAAATCCCGAACTATGTGTTCTATGATTACTATTGAGGTGACGCAAATGCCAAGCGACGGGCTGGTGGGCGTGCACCGTGATAATTGCGACCTGGATCATTCGATGGCGCCGTTTAGTGACTCTTTCATGATGATATTTGTGTTGAAATTATGTGAAGTTAGTGAGCTTCAAATCATGCTAATTATCATGTTAAGGCTTCATGCCAACACTGTTGAGACCCGAGAGGTTGTTTCTTTCTGTCATGTCATTAGATTCATTTATATACTGTACTCAATCTTGTTCATGCATATTATATCATACCCCAGTCTCCATTATTGCTATTTGACATATCATATCATTGTTCGGGCTAGTATCATGATATTTTGAGCCCGTGTGTGTGTGAGTGGAGAGTAATAACTGAGTGAGACCGAGAACCTGATATTGAGTAACAGTATGGGATTGGTTTGCACACTACAGCGAGATATTGATCATGCCTTCGTCGGCATTGATATAGCACTTGGGCTAAGAGAAGCCCCTCCAGATCTTTACACCCCCAGTGAGCGCAGTTGATGATATATTGAGGGATGGATCTTTCCTGGACATGGATCTTGTCCGAAGTATTGACACCTAGAGATGGATCTTCTTCTTAAGGCTAGAATGTCCTTCCTCGGTACTGGATGACTGCGGTCAGTGATGTATATATATATCGGGATGGATCTTCCCTGGGTCGAATGGCCATATACAGTTCTGAGTGGTTGAGCACTTGTGAGTGGAGGTTACTGCTGAGAATTTACTCGAACTGCAAGCATGTCTACTTTTCTGTACAATTAAATGTTACTACCTATTGAGGTTTGGTTTATTAGTACCGTCAGTCCATAGTTTGGCCTTGTTACTTACTGAGTTGGTGTACTCACGTTACCCCCTGCACCCCTATGTGCAGATCTATGTATCTCAGGGCACGGTAGAGGCTGTTGATCTTGCCAATTGGAGACTTTTTCTTGGAGATTACGAGGTAGCTGCCTGGCGATCGCAGTTCTGCATTCTCCTTCCTTATCTTCCTTGTAGTACTTTTGTTGGATATTATCAGACTATGTAGTCTTGTTTATTTCAAATAGTTGTAGTTGTTGCTCATGACTTAGTGACACCCGAGGTCGGGCTTGTACTTTTTTCCGCTTGTTTTGATTTTTACTTTTACCTTTTATTGGATTTCTGTTAAAAATTTGATTATCTTAAGTTTTAAAATTAAATATGGAGTAATTGGGAATAAGTTGGTTGGCTTAATTTCATGATAGGCGCTATTACGGTCGGGTCGATTTTGGGGTCATGTCAAATAATTCTTTACATCTATATAATTCTAAGCAAGACTGATAATCAACATCCTTCTAGTAGTTTCCTTCTTTTGGTGGATCTGCAATTCAACAACTTCATTGGTTTTGGCTTATCCATATCTGCACTATTGTAAAAATCATCAATTAGTTGATCACTTTCTCTTGCAATTTCTATAAACAAAAGCGGGCTGAGTTCCTTTTTCCTGTCTGCTTACGAATAACAACATTATCATTAGATGAAAGAAATGGATTCTTTAATAGCATATCAACACTCCATCGCGATCTCAGCTCCTTAACAAGATAATTTTTCAGAAAATCTTCAGCCTCTTTTGATAATCTTTTGTTCTGCAAATTCGGTGATCCCATTCCAATTTTGCACAACAGATAAATGTTGTCAGCATCACTGCAATCCCAAATTGTCTTCCTTGTAACCATATCGAAGACAGTGCACCCAAAAGCCCAAATATCAGCTTCAGGTCCGTACTTATTATCAAGACCTGATTCTGGTGCCATGTACATAGGTGTTCCCTTGATTCCGCTCTTTCTTTTCTGAATCTTTAATCCAACCTTCTTCGCGAACCTGAAATCAGCAATCTTGGCAACTTTTTCACTCCCCACCAGAAGAATTATTTGGTTTAATGTCAAGGTGAACGAAACTTCTCCCGTAAATAGCACCAAAACTTAAGAGAATCGATTTTGCGTACTGCTCTACCTCAAAATCTCGCAACTAATGGCGACTCCATAAAGTTTGTGACCTAAAGTGAAATTTAATAAAAGACCTTATACTTTTTTATTAGTATATATACACACAACCATATACAAAAAAAAAAAAAAATAGTGTTGCCATTTTTTTGTACTTGTTATTTATAGTATAACATGCTTAAATGATGAAACCTTTAATTTCACATAGTAGTATTATCAGTTATATTAGTAAAAGGTAACTTTGGATGTAAGACATGTATTTTCAATATGTTACCTTTGATTTTGTTGTAAAAAATATATTTACTAATATGAAGATCTAAGTAATTTAATTTAAAGTTTTAAAATATTTTTAGTGTTAAAGACTAGATAGTCTTTCTTTCTTTCTTCTGTCCAAGATTTATTGTATTTTTTTGCAAACTTTAATATTGTCTAAATTGAAATAAAATCATAAATTTCATTATTAAAAAATTTTGGGGACCTAAATTATAGCTTTACTAGTCTCCTAATCGAGTCACATGTCCATCCCCCTGCTATTCTCAATCATATTTTATAGAGTCTCAATTAAGATAAGACAACAATCAGTGAATGTGTTATTTAGTTACCAAATGTGATTGAAGCTGTTGAATAACACGCTCATGGGAAGTGGCCTATAAAATTGTTGATCATTAATGAGGGCATCCCAATTGATCAGGTGGCTAAAAACTAAAATATATTACAAGACCCTAAAATTTCTTTCATAAAATCTATATAATATTAAGACAAAAAAAGTGGTGAGAGAACAACGTATAATATGTGAGTTAGGCGTAAGTCATATGGTATTTGTAACGACCCGCCCGTTCGTTTTGAGCTCTAGCATATCATTCGGTAGTTTGAGGCCAAGAACAGCTTCACTTTAGGTATTATGACTTGTATAGCATGGTTAGAATTAAATTTCGAGAAGTTTGGAATTTATTTGGAAAGAAAAATTCCCATTTTGGAAGCTTTAAGTTGAAAGAATTGAGTAAGGTTTGATTTATGAGTAAATGACCTCGAAATTAGGATTTGAAGGTTCCAACAGTGTAACATCCCGTACATTCGGACTAGATGTGAACATACTAAATGAGTATTAATTTGATATTTTATACATGTGAAGTCCCATCGGGATGATTATGGGTGAAAATAGTTGTTTTGGAATCAAGACGGAGAGTGAGGTGCATAAGATTTGACAAAATCGACTAAGTTTGCAGAAGGTCCATCTTCCATAAGGTTTCAGTGACACTGTGTAAGGAATATTGGAAACCTCAAAACATAAAACTTTGAAATAGCTTTCCAATGATATATTGTGGAGCCCGAACGGATCTCTTTGAAAAATGTTATATGCATTTTACTAAACAGCATGCAACCACCATGGTCCGCTGCATTTACCGCGACTGCGGTGGCGAGGCAGTATTCCAGCGATTTACCGTGGTCGAGACCGTGGTTGCGCCAACTAGGACGCGGTGGCCAGCTTAGGAATTCATTTTTTTATCCCTATTTTGTCCCCCACAGCCTCAAAACATAAAAACTTGCTATAGAAAGAAAAACTATCAAAAACCTAACTCCTTAAGGGTCTCTCCACTATCAAAATTAAGCTCTAATGGTGATTCTAAGTTAATTTCAATTTACAAACATCTTATTAACATGGGTAAACCCTCCATATCATTAGATATTTGATTGTGACACCATTGTTGAATGAAGAAACACTAGAACTCAAATTCAAGAAGATTGAACGTCAAAAAGGTAATATATTCACCCTCTAGTTGATTCTATCATTGAATTAATGATTGTAGACTCTATTTCATGAGATATGAGTTGATGAGTTTGATAGAAAAGCATGAACGATGATAGGTTTGGGTTGTTGATTGGTTATTATTGGTTATGGGTGTCGATTACCTTATGGGTAATAAAGAATAATGTTGATTATAACCATTTGAGACTTTACAATTATTTAGGAGCAAGAAAATGGGTTATTGGGTGTAGAAACACCATTAATAAGGACTATGAAGCTTTATGCTACCAAGTGTTTGAGAAGATGCCTAAGTAACCAAAACATGAGTATTTTTGCTAATATGGAATCCCTTTGACTTGTATTGATATAGATTAAAGTTGAAAGGGTTGGAGAATGTTGTATTACGCTCAAGAGCAGGAAGTTAAGGTAGGTGAGGCTAACTCTCTATGTTTGGGAATGTTAATAATTCTCCCTACATGATGTTTCTTTTATGACATTACTAATTGCCTCAGAAATATAGTTAAGCCTAATTCCTTGAATAGTTGTAGAACTTTTATTCTCTAGCTTAATAACTAGCTCATGACTTTCATTCTGAACGTTGTGAGCTCAGTGCGTATTTAATATAGACTTGGGTTTGATGCCCCCCAGTCTTAGTATAGATTACTCAGTATGTCACATACAGTAAAAATTTCGGTATTCATAATCAGTTAAAGAACACATGTCTTTGTCTAGTCCTATTCAGTATTCCAGTATTATGTAACCCAGTATGATCCAATATTAAGTGTTATGCAACTCAGTATGATTCAGCATTTAAGTATCATGTAACTCAGTATGGTTCAATATTTCAGTATCATGTATTTTAGTATGATTCTCAATTCCTGAATGTTGAACACCTGTATTTGGGCCTGAGGCTACAGTTAATGCTTTATGCATCTTTGGGCCTGAGACCGCTGTTAATGCTTTACGCATATTTGGGCCTGAGTCTGTAGTTTATGCTTTATGCATTTTGGACCTGAGGTCACAATTATATATACATACACTTGGGCACGAGGCCGCAGTTTGTGAACATATATATATATATATATATATATATATATATATATATATATATATATATATATATATATATATATGGGGCCTGAGGCCGCAGTAATATTCAGATAAACAGGTTGTTCATCATTCAGAAGAGGGAGTATTCATATCCTTACTTCCTTTATTCAGTTCAGTTATTAGTTATCAGTTATCATTTCAGTTATCAGTTATCAGCTATCCATTATTGTTTCAGTTTCTGTTTCAATAGTTATCATTTCAGTATCAATTATCGATTCTCAGTATCAATTATCGATTCTCAGTTATCAGTTCAGTTTCAATTTCAGCATTTATAATTTTTTCTTTTAGTTGCTTTATATACCAGTGCAATTCAAATGTACTGATGCCCCTTTTGCCCGGGACCTACATCTCACAATACAAGTAATGATTTACAGGTTGACGATTCAGAGCACTAGGACTCTCGTATCAGCTGGTTGGTGATCCCCAGTTCTTTTGGGGCATTATCATTACATTACGGTCTTTCAGTATTTACAGCCAGTTAGTATTTTCAGTACTTCATTAGAGGCTTCATAGATTAGAGTAACATCTAGACAGAGTCGAAGGCCTTTCATATTAAGCTATGTTGACTACAAATATGTTTCAAAATACTATTAGAATTTCCGCATTTTAACTTTTTTTTCATTCAGACTTTCAGTATATCAGCTTGTGTTAGTTTATTTTCCGCATTCAGTATGTCGTGATACCACATGTTGATTCAACCAGCCAGTTGGTTCGCTCGGTCACATATAGTCAGGCACCGAGTGTCGTGTTACGTCCAAGCCCAGGTTCGGGGCGCGACAAATAGGTTCGTATGATGATATTGGACTTGGAAGTAATCAGGGTTTGGATGATCGGGGAGCGTTTCAACGCCTATTGTGGAAGTAAGCATTTTTGGAAGAAATTTATAAATCTAGGTTGAAGCGCATTTCAGTGTTATCAATGTCCGTTTGGGATTCCAAGTCTAGGAATAGCTTCGAATGGTGATTCTGGTATTGAGACCGCAATTAGAAGTGAAATTCAGAGGTCCGTAAGTCATTTTGGAGTTGTTTGGCTAAAGTTAGAAATTTGAAAGTTTTTGAAAAGTTTGACCGGAAGTGGACTTTTTGATATCGGGGTCGGATTCCGATTCCGAAAGTTGGAGTAGGTCTGTAATAGGTCCTTAATGTCGAATATGACTTATGTGCAAAATTTGAGTTCAATCGGACGTGATTTGATGGGTTTCGGCATCGAAAGTAGAAATTGAAGTTTCAAGTTCTTTAAGTTTGAATTGGGGGTTGATTCGTGATTTTTGCGTTGTTTGGTTTGATTTGAGGGCTCGACTAAGTTCGTATGGTGTTCTAGGACTTGTTGGTATGTTTGAGTAAAGTCCCGAGGGCCTCGGGTTGATTACGGGTGGTTAACATATCAAGGTTTGGAATTGAGGAGCTGATGAAGTTGGAGGACTGCTGGTGTAATCGCACATGCGGAGTGGGCGCAGCAGGTGCGAACCCGCTGAAGCGGGAAGGAAGCTGCAGAAGCGGAAAAGGATGGGAGCAGGGGGAGTCGTAGAAGCGGACATTTAGGCGCACCTGATGGCGTGCAGGTGGGAAGGTGAAGGGCACAGAAGCAAAGAAGACACCGCAGAAACGGCTAATGGACCGCAGATGCGAAAGTCGTCTAGGCATAAGGGTTCTATTAAAAATCGAGAATTGGCAATTTTTCTCTCATTTTTCATTTGGCTTGGGCGATTTTGGAGAGCTTTAAGGGGAGATATTCTTCATGTATCACAAGATAAGTTGTTCTCACTCATTATAAGATAAATACATGATTCAGATACAGATTAAAGTATGGAAATTAGTAGAAACTTGGAGTTTAAGGAGAAACATAGAAAATTTGGTATTCTTGGATTTTTTACCACGATTTTGGACATGAAATTGAGAGTAAATTATATTTGAGTTCGTGAGGTTGTAAGCAAACTTTATCTTCGAAAAATTTCAAAATTCGGGCACGTGGGCCCGAGGGCGATTATGTCAACTTTTTGATCGGGGTTAGAAATTGTTATAAATTGGATTATTATGAGTAATTGAACATATATTAATGGGTTTGCATAATTATTGGCTAGTTTTATAGCGTTGTGCATCGATTTGAGTCTTCGGAAAGGCGTGGAATGCCGGTTATGGAACTTCGGAGCAAGGTGAGTCTCCTTTCTAACCTTGTAAAAGGGAATTTTCCCCATAGGTAAATTAATTAAATATGTGCTTCTATTTGTGAGGGCTACGTATGCACGGGGTGACGAGAGTCTGTGCGTAGCTACTATTATGCTTAAGTTCGGGTAGCCTAGGACCCAAAAGCATGCTTTACTTGAAATAATTGTAACCTTTTCGACAGTTTAAATTGCTTTAATCGTATCAAAGTGGTAAATGATTTTTTAAAGAGTTAAACTTTGTTTTATCGACTTGTAAAGGAGAAATTAACACCTTCTTGAATAATTGTTTCCCTGGTGAGGTCTTGATTGACTATTTGAATGTGTGTTTCTATGTGTACCTGCGTCGCATGTATGATTCACGAGCAGGGTGATTGTTTATTTATATTTGACCACGCTGCATGTATGATTCACGAGCGGGGTAATAGATGCATCTATGGTTCGGCATTCGACCCTATGACAGTGCACAATTTAAATATTTGTTGGATCGGGTCATACGACCTCGACATGATTTGTGCATGCTTGTATTGCTTGCCATAAGAGTCATAGATTTTGATATTTGTTCTCCCTGGACTGAGATAAATTTATAATTGATGAAAATGAATTTGGGAATTTCCTATAAATTAAAGAATTGTTTACTTGCCTTATGCTATTGAGTTACAACCATTTTTATGAAAATCCTCCATTTACTATATTATTGGTATATTATTATTGGACCACTAGTAAGTGTCGAATTCGACCTCTCATCTCTACTTCTTTGAGATTAGATGGGATACTTACTGGATACACGTAGTTTTTGTACTCATACTACACTTGCTGTGCATATTTGTTGTACAGGCTCATGCGTGTCTAGTGGCCTAGTTCGGTGCAGTGGCATGGTTGATACAGAGACTTAGGTGAACTGCACTCCCTAAGACGACTTGCAGCCATCAGAGTCTCTTTCTGACTACTGTATGGTATTTTCTCTACTATCCAATTTTATTTTCTGGACAGTTATTGTATTACATTATTTCCTAGAAATAGCTCATACACTTGTGACACCGAGTTCTTGGATGATTATGGGATTATTCAATATTAAGTTTGTTAAAGACATCATTTTTACTTCAGTGAATTTCATTATTTATTGTTTAATGTATAAGAAATGATTTCAATAAATACTAAATTGGGAATTTAATTAACTTCTTGGTGTTGACTTTTCTGACAGTGATGTTCGGCGCCATGTCGATTCTTTTTGGATTTTGGGTCGTGACAACATGGTATCAGATCACTAGGTTCACGTAGGTCTCATGAGTCATGAGCAAGTCTAATAGAGTCTTGCGGATCGATACAAAGATGTTTGTATATAACTTAGAGAGGCTACAAGGCTGTTAGGAGCATTTCCCTTCTTGATTCCTCATCGTGCGGTTTGATTCCTTTGAGGCTTATGAATTTGTTTCCTTCCTACTCGATCTTACGCGACGCTAAGTGCTTATTATAAATCAGGAATTGAGGAATTTTAATGGTACTACATACAAGGTGCGGGATGTTTCTCCATGCATTGTTGTTTGGGCTATTGTCGTCGCTTGTGAAAGGATATTCTATCGTTTCAGCTCAGTAGCTGTACTTCTAAGATCTTTGAGGCTATACACAGGTTTCTATGATGCTTATGAAGGGTTACCGCGCAGTATTGATGTGATGGTAGGATGGTTTCCTATGTGTCAGGATAGTGAATGACTTGAACGGAGGTTTACTCGGAGCACGATTCAGAGATTCGGTATTTTATTTCCGGCGGAGAAAAGTGAACTATAAATGTTCAAGTTTGGGTTGATAAGTAACGAGTCTTGGTGTTTTCAAGTGTGGTGGAATTTATCTGCGACGTAGTGTCTTCGTCCATGATTGAATGTGTTAAGTTCGCCGATGTTATGATCTTCTACAATTCGCCTTTAGTCAAGATATTATGAGATAGTATCGGAGAAGTGGCTGTCAGAGATCGCGGGGTGCGGTAGTTCAGGATTGAATAGGTATTTCTGATGCTGACAGCTCGAGAACAAGGATCTACGGATAGGGTTTAAGTTAGTAGCGATCTATTGGTTTAAGTGCTACAGAGATAGATATTGATCCAAGGCAACAACTGGGCTGCAAAGGATATAGAAAGGCACGTGGGAAGTGACAGGTAGTGGTTAAATTTCTAGAAAGCCAGGTGTAAGAAGTGAAAGGTAGTTTCTTAAAGGAGTGAGTTGACCAAAGTGAGAAAATAGCAGAATAACATATGAGTTCAGTGGCAGGATAACTACATACCTTGAGAAAAAGTTTAGAGTGATTTGAGAATTTTAGTGGATGGTGATTGGATCCACGGGCTTAATTTGAAATATTGGCTATTATACGGCGGGAGATTGGATGCAACAGAAAGGGAGTTTCGAAGAAGGATGCAATATAACCTTGAATTGGAAGATATTGTCGCACATTTAGTTGATGTCCATAAAAAGTGAACGGACTAGTACAGTTGGTGAATGAGCACGGGCTCAGGATGGGTTATCGATGTCGTAGTGATTGTACCCCGTGCAGCGACATCGGAAGATGTCGGCGTGTAATTTATACAAGTAGGTTATCTACGATGAGCAGGTCGGAGGTCGCATGGTTGGCGAAGCTTCTGCGAAGGATTTTGCTGACTATCCAGTAAGAAGTCGAATATGTGAATGTTGCTAGAGGTTCAGAGTGTTCATGAAATGCTGACAGAAGGATTTTGAGGAATTTGGTGGGTTGGTTGTGTAAGATCATGTCAACAATGAAGAAAGAATCTTGGTGGGTTCCATAGTGGTGTAATAGTAGCTTCAAGCTAAGTGGGAGGGTCCCACCGTCTACGATTAGGTTGCACGGTTATCTACTGGTGAGGTTTGGGTTATCGGCGTATTGGTGAGTTATTACAACTAAGGGAAAAGAACATAAGTGGTAATTTGAGCAAAGGAATTGATAAATGTGTGCTACAGTTGGCCTTATTGACTCATGTTCAGGATTTGGGAAGATTTAGGATTTATGCTTCGTACAGTTGTGATTTACAACGGAAGTGATTCAGTCGGGTGCTTCATTGAGATGGGTGTTCATGTGCCAGGGAAGCCTTGAAGTTGATCATATTCGGGACCAAGCCAGAGTGGGTGACTCTCAACAATGGTCCTAGTGACTTCAAAGGTTAAAATTTTGGTGCTTAAGGATTTTAAGCTCGCGGTGTGGTTAAGAGCCGAGCTTTTGCAGCAGATTGTTATTGGAGGCTCCGAATGTTCTATGATCATTTTGGCTTGTAGTATCGCATTTGTGTGAATGAGAGAAACATACTTCGGATTTGTAGAGGGATTACCAGAATGGGTGTATCAGTTGACGATGCAAAGATGTGCCCAAGGAAGGTATGAGATGGTTCGTGGGATTTGAGACAGCATGGTCTCATGATACAAGGTCACTCGGGATGAGTGTGGATTGAGTGCTTTATGTGTTGAATGGATTTATTATTATTTCTAAGGCAATCAAGGATGAATTGGAAGAAGTTAGATTGGTTAGCCATAGTTGAATTGCCATACTGGTGGCAGTAATCAGTACCTTCAGCGTGATTAAGTTATGCATGTGATTTTTGGCGGTACGTTCGAGGCTTGACGACCGCCGTAATTGGTTTTATTTGGGAGTATTCAAGTATTATGGCCTATTATGTGTAGGAAGATCTCGGAAGGGTTATGGTGGTTTAGACCATTACTTGAGGATTTGCATGTCCTATGGTTAGAGAAGTTACCCGCGTGTTGCTATGGTTCTCTTGGAATGAGTTAAGTAAAAGTTTCTCGGTGATGAAGTATTTACCCTATTAGTGGTTCAGGAGTAATGATAAAATTCTGGTGCTATTGCATATTGGCATGTTAGGCGTAGTGAGCGGTATGAAATTTGAAAGTGAGGATCAAGGTTGCGGTTCGGTATTGATAAGGATGTCACGAGCTCGGATGAGCTGGAAAAGGATTTGAATGTTTAGAGTAAGGTGGTATTGTCTTTAACGTTAGTTGAGATCGGTGTTTGTTGAAAGAGGCTTTGCATCCTGACTATGGATTCTTGATTGGCTTTACAACTTTAGTGCGGCTGGTGGTATGGATGTGCAGACTTGTTATGTCACGACCAAAAATTCACCGAGGATCGTTATGGCGTCGGACACCACTGTCAGACAAGACAACACCAAATAAATAGAAATTTCTCGTTTTCCTATTTTGAAACCATTCCTTTTTAAACATTAAACAATTAATAAAAAATTTTACTGAATAAATAATAATGTCTTTAACAAACCTAAATACTGAATAATCCCTTAGTCATCCCAGAACCCGGTGTCACAAGTGCATGAGCAATTTTTAGGGAATAATGTAATACACTAACTGTCTAGAATATAAATTGGACAGTAAAGGAAATACAATGTACTACTTTGAAGGAGACTCTGCTGGCTGCGGAACATCTCGAGAAATGCAGCTCACCCCATTCTCTGTATCAACTATGTCATAAGACAAACATGTGCTTGTGCTACAAAAATGCACAGCAAGTGTAGCATGAGTACAAAAACAACGTGTACCCAGTAAGTATCCCGCCTAACCTCGAAGAGGTAGTGACGAGAGGTCGACTTCAACACTTACTAGTGGTCCACTGACATTAAAATACAGTAAAGAAGTAAATAAATATGAAGCAGAGTCAACGTCTTAAACAAACATATATAAAATACATGAAACAATTCCCTTCTTTACGATTATACTCAAACTCTCAACTAGCATATTCCCTCCGTAATCGGAACAAAGGTATAGTGGCTTTCATAAAATGGTTGTTATAATTTCAAATCAGGAAAGATCTTCAGATACACTGGCTGCTAGCCAAATGTTAAGCACGAGTCCCATAAGAATGATGTGAGTGTGTGTGTGTGTGTGTATATATATAGAGGAAATGCTGAGGCGTACGACCCAATTCAACGTAAAAGTAAAATGTGCACTGCCGAGGCGAACGACCCGCTCCCATGAGAGTGTGGTACATAATCGTGCCGAGGTGAATGACCCGATCCAATAAGAGTAGTATAAGAAAATACCCCACTCGCGAATCATACTTGCGACGCGGTAAAATATAAATTTAACTTTAATATCATATCTCTTTCTTGATTCTTTTCAAAATAAGGGAAATTCAGCTTGTAGCTTTTTAAGAAAATTACCCTGCTCGCAAAATATACATGCGACGCGGTTACACATAGATTTCTTAAGCTATTATAATATTCCTTCAATTCATTTCAAAAATATGAAGATTAAATAAAAGCTTTTAAGATCTCAAATTCCTCAATTTCAACTCTTTTCAAGAGATTTACTAAGCAAATTCAATCTCGCTTCTTCTCAAGGCAAATGATAAACATAAATCAACAACAATATCAACAAGGCATTGTGTAAACCTAAAATTTACCCGGATACAGGCATAGCTAGTAGCTACGTACGGACTCTCGTCACCTTGTGCTTATGTAGCCCTCACAAATAGAGGCACGTATCCACCAATTAATTCAGCTACGGGAACAATTCCCTCTTACAAGGTTAGAAAGGAGACTCACCTCGCTGCGAAGTTCTATAACCGGCGTTCTACGCCCTTTCGAAGATTCAAATCGATACACAACGCTCCAAAATTAGCCAAAACTATGCAAACCCATTAATAAATATTCAATTACTCATAATAATCCACTTTATAACAATTTCTAACCCCGACCGAAAAGTTAACAATTGAACTTTTTTGTTTATAGTTTTTTTTGACAATGTAGAATACTTTTATCATCAAACATCTCCCACTCACATTCCTATGAGAGCTAGAACAAAGAATACTTAAATGAATTATTTACTTAATCTTGTCAATCTTTCAATTTACGCTTGAGACTTGACACTTGTTTTATTTTTTGTATAACTAAATAAGAGAAAAAATTCAATTGGTACATTGAACCATGTCTTTCAACTGTGAAAAATGAGCCTAAGTATAAAGTTATGTCCGGGAAATAGTATTTCTCAACTATACATGATTATAATGCATACTTGTTAAAGCTTTTGGCGTCGCCAAAATCCCAAAAAAATAAATAAAAATAGACTTTCACAAGAGTCAAGGTAAGTCCTTTTTGAATAGTTGGTAAAAAAAAGATGCTCTCCTATGCCTCTAATGTCTTTTTATCCTTTGTTTGGGGCTCCCCAGCAAACAACGGTATTCACATTGTCAAAATGGCAAAGCAACATAGTATTTACAACATATTTCTTTTGTACATACTACCTTACACTTCTCAAATTAAAGTACAATATATATTTCAATTAACATTAACTGTCATGTTAATCGTGACAAATAACCTAATTTATGACACGAATGTCGATTATTTTTCCATTATGTGTACGTTTTGGCTTATGAATTATTCTAGTGGTGTGTTGTTTTTAAAGGAATACCACATAATTCCAAAATATAATTATAGAATGCGACTTAATAATAAATCATAACGGAAAGAATAGACGGAAGTCCTCGATAATAATACACGGCATAAGTTGCATATCCACAATTGTGATTTATAAGACGCATTCGGCATTTGCGATTTGGTAATTGCGATTTTTCATTCTAATTGCGACTTACAAGACGCATTTGGCAAATTATAAGAGGAAAATTATAAGAGGGTGTTTGACTAAACTTATAAGCTGGTCAAACTGGCTTAGAAGCACTTTTTGGCTTATCTACGCGTTTGGTAAAATTAAAAGTGCTTATAAGCCAAAAATAAGCGAAAAGTCATAAGTTGGTCTCCCCCAACTTATCAAATTTCAGCTTATAAGCACTTTAAGTTTGACCAAAATATTAATTATTCTATCCCTAAAATACTTCTTTTTAAAAACTTTTCGTATATCTAGTTTTTCAGCTGCATATTATTAATTTCAGCACTTTAATCCAAACACGTAACTGCTTATTTTTTAAATCAGCTTCAACATTTAAAAGTGCTTTTCAGCACCTAATGCTTATCAGCTACTCTAAATCAGCTAAGCCAAACGGACTCTAAGTCGCATTTCAAATGGTATTTATGAGTCGCCGAACTGATTTATGAGTCGCAACTTATAGTCTCATAAAATTTGTACCTATTAATTAACGGCAATTAGTTTTGGAAACTCATATGTTGCAAATATGGGTATACAAATGAAACCAACAAATCACACCAACCCGATAATCCGAGTAAAACCGAGAGAAAAAATTCGATTATGGTTTGGTGTTGGAAAAAAAGCCCGATCATATTTGATTTGGTTTGGCTTTAACTTAAAAAAGTCAAACCGAAACCAAACCAACCCGACATTATATGTATAGACGTTTTAAATATATTTAATACATGAAAATATTTATTGTAACGCATCTATGAATGAAAATAATGTTGGATATTTATTTTTTAGTTTTTTCGTTATTTAGATAAAATGCATAACTTATTTTTCTTTTAGTGTTTAATCATGTAAATAATAGTACTTATTGGTCGTACTTATTTTAGCAACTTATTAGTAATTTTAAATTATGTTTATTTTCATTATGGCTTATTAATAATACTTATTTTATACAATTTTATTATCTTTATTGTTGAATATTTTAGTATAATGTCATGACTCATCTCATATTTATGTTATTTTATTGAAAAACACCTTGTATAGTTATATCTTACTAAGATTATAAATATTTTGAGTATAAATTCTATACTTTATGCTATGAAGACTTTATGAAAAAAAATCCGAAAAAATCCGAAAACCCAAGAAAAACTGAGATTGAAAAATTCGACTTTTATTTGTTTGGTTTGGTTTTTACATTTAATAACCCGATACAATTGGTTTGGTTTGGTAATTAGAAAATCCGAACCAATCCAACCTATGTACACCCCTAGTTGCAAATTGAAAAAGAGAAAAAACACAAATTTTGGAAACTTTACAGCTTTAGTTTGTCGGCCCTAAAATAAAAACCTAGCTTGTAACTCAAGAAAACGTAATCATATGTACAATTCATACTAGAAAGCAACATCAGAAAGTTACCAAAACAAAAACAAAAACCAGGTTATCAATTACTATAGAGAGCAAGAAAATAATTGATTCAATGGCGGCGATTATCGATCATCCAATAATATGGACTGAGAGGCAAAACCATCGGAAGAGGCAGTTTTGGTATCGTCACTTCAGCAACGACAACAAAGTTCTCCATTGATATTCCTTCGACAATTGCAATAAAATCTGCCCTATTTTCACGTTCAAAGTCGTTACAGAAAGAGAGAGAATTACTACACGAGTTTCAAGATTGTGATCATGTTATTCGATGTTTCGGAGCTGAAGTTACTGAAGAAAATGGGAAGATATTGTACAACATGTTGCTCGAGTACGCGTCTGGTGGAAGTCTAGCTTATCGGATTGGTCAAAATTCAAGGCAAGGGTTGCAAGATCTTGTGGTTAAACAGTACGCGAAATCGATTCTATTGGGGCTTAGTCACATTCATGGAAGAGGTTTCGTTCACCGTGACATTAAACCAGATAACATTCTTCTTGTTGGTACGGAGAAAGTTGCCAAGATTGCTGATTTCGGGTCCGCGAAGAAGGTTGGAGGAGTAAAGAGTCAGAAAAAAAAGTATGGACTCAAAGGAACACCTATGTACATGGCGCCAGAATCAGTTCTTGATAACGAGTACGGACCTGAAGCCGATATTTGGGCTTTCGGATGCGCTCTCTTTGAGATGGTTACAGGAAAGACAGTGTGGGATTGCAGTGAAGCTGACAACGTTGTCTATCTATTGTGCAAAATCGGAATGGGATCACCGGATTTGCAGAACAAAAGATTTTCAAAAGTGGCTAAAGATTTTCTGAGAAAGTGTCTTGTTAAGGAGCCGAGATCGCGATGGACTGTTGATATGCTATTAAAGCATCCATTTCTTTCATCTGATGATAATGTTGTTCGTGAGCAAACAAGGAAAAAGGAACTCAACCCACTTTTGTTTATTCGATATCTATGCCGATGAAAGTGCTCCTTTGATTGACGATTTCTGCAACAGTACGGAGATAGATAAGGTAAAACCAATGAAGCTGTTGAATTGCAGATCCAACAAAAGAAGAAAGCTACTACAAGGATGCTGATTATCAATTTTGATTAGAACGAGTATACGAAATGTAAAGAATTATACTGATGTATAGAACTACATTCGGGCTTGATCCTCATAGGAGATTTAGTTAGGGGTACGTAGGCAGCCTGTTAGAAAAAAAGAGATCAGGGTGCAGCCCCATGTATTAAACAAAAACAATTTTGTGTTTTATGTTTTCTGTAGTATTGAACAATCTGTACAAAAAGGCAGATTTTTGCATGTAATTTTAGTTAACAGTCATCATGAGTACATTATCATTTCAACATATCTTGCAGATTTATATGTTGCATTTTGTCTTTCTTAGATCATGATATATAGAATTCAATCTGTTCACCAGAAAGAGAGGCTCTTTTGTAAGTAGATATATTTTTGCTAACAGTGAGTATATTCTGTGCAAAATATGACATAATTCTTTCTTCTACTGACAAAAGATTAATTAGGTTTCAATATTATTTAGTCTTTGTTGATCATTTCACTAAGTATGTTATGTGTGGCTATATCCAATGAAAAAGAAGTCTGAGGTTTCTCAAATCTCTCCAAGATTTAAAGCCTTAGTTGAAAAATATTTTGATCCTAAAACACACAGAATTTATATGTCTCGCCATGTCAATTTTATTGAGCATGTTTTTCCATTCTCTGTTCCACCTCCCATGAGACAATTCCGACCGAAGAAACTTTCAGCACTTGGTTTCCACACTGCTGGTCTGGCAGCATTCTCTTTGGCTACACAATCAGGTTCCTGTACTAGTGCTTCTGAAGATATTTCCTCATCATCTGATACATCTGAGAATTACTACGTCTAATCCGACCCACCCATTTGTCACCCCTACTTACAGGATTCATTACATGCCTATAACCAGAGGTCACTACAACACAATATATTTATAGCTACGAAATCTTAGCTATGAATTTAAAAATCGTGGCTAATACCTAACAATAGCCACAAAAATTAGAATTTCTCGGCTATTTATAAATTCGTAAAATTTGCTAGCCACAAAAATTAAATTGGTAAATGTTATGAAACAATAAAAGTAGAAGAACAATATTGCAGAGAAAGAGAGAGAGGAAATTCTTATTGAATTTTGGGATGAATTACAATGGAATAGAACCATCTATTTATAGGGAGATGATGACTTAGCCACCAAGTAATAAACCCTAGAATCTCTCTAAATATGGACATTCACCATAAATAGAATTCTATTTATAACACTCCCCCTGAATGTCTATTCAACAGATAATGTGCCTCGTTAAAACCTTAACTAAAAGAAAACCCAATGGGAAAAAAAATTCTAGAAAAGGAAAAATAGTACACATATCTAATAATACGCCTTTTTGTTGCCTCGTTAAAAACCTTGCAAGGAAAACTCAGTGGAACAAAACCTTGTAAGGGAAAAAGAGTGCAACGCGCATCAACTCCGCCTGATGAGAGCATCAATTCATATCTTTGAGCCTTCACATCCCGATCTTGTACAATAGCTTCTTGAAGGTTGACGTTGGTAGAGATTTTGTGAACAAATCAATCATATTATGACTTGAACGAATCTGTTGCACATTAATATCACCATTCTTTTGAAGATCATGTGTGAAAAATAACTTTGGTGAAATGTGCTTTGTCCTATCTCCTTTTATGAATCCTCCCTTCAATTGAGCTATGCATGCTGCATTATCTTCATACAAAATTGTGGGTAACTTGTCACATTTCACACCACATTTGTCTCGAATAAGATGTATTATAGCCTCAACCACACACACTCTCGAATTGCTTCATGAATAGCGATTATCTCAGCATGATTAGATGAAGTAGCCACAATTGATTGTTTAGTCGATCGCCAAGATATGGCAGTGCCTCCACAGGTAAATATGTAATCTTTTTGAGACCGAGCCTTGTGTGGGTCAGATAAATACCCAGCATCAGTATAACGAAAAAGATCGGGACTGCAATTATTGCTATAAAATAAGCCCATATCGGTAGTCCCTATTAGATACCGCAGTATGTGTTGATCCCATTCTAATGTCTCCTTGTGGGAGCATAGCTATATCTTGCTAAGACAGTAACTGAAAAAGTTATGTCGGGTCTTGTAGTATTGGCAAGATACGTTAGTTTACCAATTGCACTAAGATATGGTACTTCAGAACCAAGTAGCTCTTCATTCTTTTCTTAAGGTTGGAATGGATCCTTATTCATATCAAGTGATCGAACAACCATCGGAGTACTTAATGGATGTGCTCCATCCATGTAAAACCGTTTCATTACCTTTTCTATGTAGGTAGGTTGATGAACAAGAATTCAGTTTACTAAGTGTTCAATTTGCAAACCAAGACATAATTTTGTCTTTTCGAGATCTTTCATCTCGAATTCCTTGTTTAAATAATCAATTGCCTTTTGGAATTCTATAGGAGTTCCAATAAGGTTTATGTCATCAACATATACGGCAAGTACAATAAATTCTGATGTTGTTTTCTTTATAAAAACACATGGGCAAATGGCATCATTTATATAGCCTTCCTTTAATAAATACTCACTAAGACGATTATACCACATTCGTCCTGATTGCTTTAGACCATACAAAGATCTTTGCAATTTGATTGAAAACATTTCCCGGGACTTGGAATTATGTGCGTTAGGCATTTTAAATCCCTTGGGAATTTTCATGTATATCTCATTATCAAGTGAGTCATAAAGGTAGGCGGTAAGCACATCCATTAAATACATGTCAAGCTTTTCATGGACAACAAAACTAATGAGATAACGGAAAGTTATAGCATCCATAACGGGTGAATATGTCTCTTCATAATCGACACTGGGCCTTTGTGAAAATCCTTGTGCAACAAGGCGTGCCTTATATCTTTGTACCTCATTTTTCTCATTTTTCTCATTTCTCTTGCGTACAAAGACCCATTTATAGACAACAGGCTTAACACCATTAGGTGTTTGGATTACAGGCCCAAAAACTTCACGTTTTGCAAGTGAATTCAACTCTGATTGGATTGCTTCTTGCCATTTGGCCAATCAAGTCTTTGTCGACATTCTCTAACAGATTAAGGTTCAAGATCCTCACTTTCTTGCATAATTCTAGATGCAACATTATAAGCAAAGACATAATCCACTACTATATCTACTCGATTCAAATTGGTCTCAATATTGATTGGATTTACTGATAGTTCCTTATTTTCTTGAGTCTCGGGCTTAGTGGATTCCTCATGAATCTCAGAATTTATTAAATAGTGGATTTCTTCATGAGATTCTTTTGGTAGTGTTATTTTGATCATTTGTTTTACTTTTCTCTTTGGAACCCAATGGTCTGCCAAGTTTTAGACGTGCATTCGACTCATTAGCTATGACACAAGAAGATTGTCCAATAGGGACATCAATAAGGATTGGAACATTCTCTGCAGGAATATGTGATTTTGTTATTCTTTTCAAATCCGTAAATGTGTCTGGCATTTGATTTGCTATTCTTTGCAAATGGATAATCTTTTGCACCTCTTTTCCACAAATAGAGGCACGTGGATCAAGATGAGATAATGGCGGATTTTTCCACAAAATTTTCCGTTTGGTTTCACCAACTTCTACCCTTAATTTTCGGAAAATTGTCTCATCAAATGGACAGTCTGCAAATCGAGCAGTGAATAAATCCCCCGTTAATGTTTCAAGATAGCGAATAATGGAGGGCGATTCAAACCCAACATATATTCCTAACCTTCTTGGGGACCCATTTTAGTGCGATATGACGGTGCTACAGCCACATATACTGCGCATCCAAAAATTCTTAAATAGGATATATTAGGTTCATAACCCAAAACTAATTGCAACGGGGAATATTTATGATAATTTGTCGGTCTGAGACGAACTAGCATTGCTGCATGCAAAATGGCATGACCCCAAACAGAAGTGGGCAGCCTCGTTTTCATGAGTAACGATCTTGCTATCAATTGCAGATGTTTAATTAAAGACTCTGCAAGACTATTTTGAGTGTGAACATAAGCTACAGGATGTTTCACTTTTATCCCAATTGATACAAAATAATCATTAAATGCTTGGGATGAAAACTCAGCAGCATTGTCAAGTCTAATAGACTTAATTGGATTATCGGAAAATTGTGCCCGTAATCGAATTATTTGTGCCATTAATTTTGCAAATGCGAGGTTGCGAGATGACAATAGGCTGATATGGGACCATCTAGAAGATGCGTCTATTAAGATCATAAAATATCTAAACGACAAATATCCCCTTGTATACGTTCCAAAAATGCAGGGGACTCAATTCCAACCTTTGTTGGTGATGGTCTAATAATTAACTTGCCTTGATAACAAGAAGTGAAAGAAAATTCATCATTTAAAAGAATCTTTAAATTCTTTAATGGATGCCCATTTCAGTTTTTTATAATTCGTCTCATCATAATTGATCCAGGATGTCCTAATCGATCATGCCAAAGTACAAAAGTATTGGAATTAGTAACATTTTGGTTTACGGTAGAATGTGACTCAATTGCACTAATTCTTGTCCAAATACAGGCCACAAGATAAAGATAGGAACTTCTTAATAACACTCCTTTGACCAGAGATATTCTTGGTAATGATGAGATATTCAAGATTATTCACATCTCTCTACAACATTATACATCTATAGCTACGAATTCTCAGTTACAAATATGAAAGTCGTGACTAATACCTAACAATAGCCACAAAAATTAAAATTTCATAGCTATTTACAAATTCGTAAAATTGTTTATCTATCAAACTAAATTGGCAAAGCTAATTTTTTATTTTTGCTATAGTTGCTAATTATTGTGGCAATAATAATCTGAATAGCTACAAATTTATTGCTACGACAAAACTTCGTGGCTAATGGTATATTTTTTTGCCACGCGTTTGAAGTTATTATAGCAATAGCAACCTTATAGCCACAAAGAATTACTTCAAATAAAATGTTATAGCTTGTCACGACCCAAATCCCATACCCGATCGTGATGGCGTCTCTCGTGAAGACAAGGTCAGCCAACAAACCCAAATCCTCTCTTTAACAATTATTAATCATAAATGAATAGGAACTACAACTTGATGGCATAAAAAAACTATTAATTACAACCCAACACAACCCGACCAGGGTGTCACAAGTCACGAGCATCTAAAGAAGACTGAACACCACTATAGGGCCAATAATATATACAAAATAAACTCTGGAGTTCAAAAGACGAAGTCCGGTGCCGCGAACGCTGGCGGTCACCTTGCTTAGCTAGAATAGTAATACCTTCAATCCGTTGATAACCCGCTACCGGGAAATAATACCTGCAACTACACGCGAGGTGCATGGAGTAAAGTGAGTATTCCAACTCAGTGAGTAATGAGAGTAAATAATAACTGTGCAGTAGAAATCATGTAAGGCACTCCATCATGCTATAAATAACAATGCAATCCTTTGAGAAAATCAGTAAAACCGTGAAACCCCTTAGAAAATATATTGGCTCAGTTAAAACCTCTTTTGAGAATATCCTTTTCAACAGTTAAGCAGATGAATGCGTAATTAGATAGTGCAAGTTAGCACATAAGTCAGCCCCTCGGGCGCATTACTCCACCAACAAATAACACCAGGGTATCTGGTAAACAGTGTAAGAAGTAGCATGTATGCCAACGATATGAGAGTGCTGAATGTCATGACAACATTACAAAATAAGAACAAATGCATGAGTTCAATGCAATGCAATGCATAAGACGGTACACTCTGGTACCCTTTGCGGCGTGCAGCCCGATCCATTTAACGTCGACGGCGCTCACTGGGGGTGTGTACAAACTTCGGAGGGGCTCTTACAGCCCAAGCGCAATATCAAGCCATCTCATGGCATCAAATCCAGGCCCTCGGCCTCATATCAATATCAGTATAATCAACCAGACTGTCAACCTCAACATCAATGTATTCAACCAGGCTCTCGGCCTCAATTTCAATATATTACCACTATTTCAAGTCACATAATACAGTGTCATTGTTACCACTGTTTCAAGTCACACCATACAGTGTCATTGTTACCACTGTTTCAAAATCACTACTGCGGCGCGCAGCCCGATCCATGCTCAGTCCAGAAATCAACATAAGCCCCTTGGACATTTGTAAAACAATAGTTCTCAGCCCAAAATATCATTTAAAATATCATTTGAGTTTTCAAAACTTAGAAGTATGACTGAGTTGCAAAACAATATTTAAAACCTTGGACTGAAACTAAATGATATACAAGATATGCTAAAACAGTAATATCAATCCCCGAAGGATTCACATGGTTGGCGCGAAGCCCAAACATGGCAGTTAGCCCATAGTATGATGATACAAGTAGTTTCAGTCAAATACACGGTAAAATCAATAACCGGGACGGACCAAGTCACAATCCCCAACTGCGCTCTACCCCACGCTCATATCCGGCGTGTAAGTCACTTAAATACAACACTATGATGTGCAAATCCGGGGTTTCAAACCCTCAGGATATCATTTACAAGTATTACTCACCTCGAACCGGCTACAACTCTAGCTCGCGACGCCCTTGACCCTCATCAAGCGTCTCAAATCTATCCATAATAATTTGATTCAGTCAATACAATTATATGAATTAATTCCATATGAAATTCTACAACTTTCCAACAAAATCCGAAATTACACCCAAAAATACCAACGGGGCCCATGACTCAGAACTTGACAAAAGTTACGAAATATGAACACCCATCCAACCACGAATCTAACCATATAAATTTCACCAAATTCCGACATCAATTTGACCTCCAAATCCTCAAATCAAAATTTCAAATCCCTAGGACCAAACCTTCGAATTTCACCCCAAAAACAATTAATCTAGTCAGGAAATTCAATGATAATCCCATATTATTGACCAACAATGACCAAAAGTAATTTATCTCTAGTTTTCACGTGAATTCTTACTCAACAACCACCCAAAAACGAAATTGAAGACTAGGGTATAAAACCATACCTCTTTCATGAAGAACTTCCGGGTTTTCTTGTTGGATTTCAAGGATTGGACAAGATTTTTGATGAACAAGGAACTTGAGCTTCTTTCTCTCTCTAGAATTGCTCTTCCCTCTCTCTAAAAGCTCTAGAAAATCTCAAAATAACAAACCTCAAACGAGTTAAATGAAATGGGGTTCGGGTCTTAAAAACCCATTTTTGAACTAACGCGCCGCGGGGCACGGGGCGGTTGTGCAAAATGTTTATGAAAATGAAATTTTGGACCATTCTGGATTTACTACTGGCGCGGCGCGTCGGGCACCGCATGGGGTGCCGCGGTAGTGCAACTTTCTACGCTGCTTTGGTAATTTGTCCATGTCACACCTCCTCTTTCTGCCACTGCACCCCGTGAAGAGATGTGGTAAAGGGAGTTTTTTCAATTAAAGGACAATCGAAACGGGATTCATTTATTAAGAGATTCGGAGTCGCAACTTGGGAGATTTATGGTGTCCCAAGTCACCGGTTTGAATCCTGAATCGCGGAAAAAATTAACTCTGTATAATAGGCCGCGAACTAGAAATCTGGATAAGGAATTCTGTTAACCCGGGAGAAGGTGTTAGGCATTCCCGAGTTCCGTGGTTCTAGCACGGTCGCTTAACTGCTATATTCGGCTTAATTATCTGATTTAAAGCATGTTGAACCTATATGCAAATTTTAACTCTTTACCGCTTTTATTATTATTATTACTTTAAAGAGAATTGCAACGTCGTAAAAATGCGTCTCGAACCACGTCACATTAATGTACCCGTGGTTGTTGACACACCTCGACTCCGTTGAGATTTGGATTTGGGTCACATAAATGTGCACCCGAATTTAAGAAAGTAAATTATTAAAAAAAATGTGCCTGAAGCGATTAGCGTATTATTATTTTGGGGAAGGCCGTGAAATTTTGTTAAACGGCCCATCTCGTGGTCTAAGTAATTAATATATACACTTAATGAGGGCCCCGCAATTATGTGTTTCGTTTGGCGAAGCTCATCTCGTTTATTATTGAAAGGCAAACCTAAAGCAACTGCGATTTTCTACACATTTGTCTCTAAGCATAAAGAAAATGTCCTAATTAGTTGACATTAATGATTTCCTAAATATTATTATTGCTGCAAATTAGATTAAAGGCATGGTTTGGATTTTGACACTAGTAATAGCAACTTAATTAACAACTCGAATTAACACCATTAAACCAACTCTCAACGCTTAGGATTATACCTCTTTGATTTTAATTCTGATTATAAACTACGCTATTGATTCCTAAATCGAACCTAGATGGCCTTACTGTTATTACTTATGCTGAATACTAACCATTTGTACTGTTTTAAAACCTTAGGAATTACACAACTGCTAGCAATTTTTTCAAGGTACATGAACATGGTTAACCTATGGTTCCAGCTTGAAACATTTTTGGAAAGATTCAGGAAAACTCGAAAATCATTCAACTAATAGAATCTATTAACTAACTCAATATGGGACTATTACCACTAATATTCAACCAAAACTCATATATGTTTCTATATTCCTGACACATGCTTGACAGGCTAAGTGAATAAACTTATGTTCAACAGTTCATCAGTTCCATTTATACATTTCAGAACCAGTCTGGTATAAAACATGTAATATCAAATAGACTACTGTTTTACACATTGACATAAAACAAAAAAAAATCAGAGTTTTACTTCGGGCAATATTTTTTCACTTTATTCTCCATAGACTTGAGGGCCTTAGAACATGTACCTGGATAATGGAAAATTCAAGAAGAAGGAGGAATCAGCAGCAGGTAATAACACAACAATCACAACTAACACGACAGGGCAAGTTGAAACCCAAATCAACACCACAAGAGCCCAGAGTTGAGTGACGAAGAAGTAACAACAATAGGAAGCTAAAGCACACTAATTTGAACCCACATAGACTCGAAATTGAACCAGTAGAAACAAAAACTCAATGGAACAGTAAGACTTCCAACATTTCCCTCTGTTTTTTACAGCTTTAATACTCTCTTAAATCTCTCTCAAACTGTAGAAGAACTTAGTTTTAAAAGTTTTCAAGAATGCTCTCTAAAGAACGATTTTCAGGACTCAAAAAACAAACTAATTTTTTAGCTTTCTGATCAAAGACCTATTTTTTTTTCTATCTCTATATATTCAATGTTCAAGCTTAAGATTGCTTATCAGAATGTTCTCTCTCTCTCTCTCTCTGATTCTTCTTAAGTCCTCTTCTATCTTTTTTTCAGTATCCCTTCCTTTCAGTATGAAACCCCCTATTTTTATGTCTATTCTCCCTCCTTTTATTCTGATTTCTAGCTCTCCAAAGTGGGCATTCCACTAGTGCATTTGCCACTAACAACTTATCTTCTCAATTTTTAATTATGCACTTAACCTTATTTCCCTTATAATAATCAATAATGCTTATTTCAATCCTTAAAATCAGCAAGTGCATTCCCTAATATTACTAAACAAATTCAATATTTTACTAGTTCATTAGCTTAGTGGACAGACCATTCAACTTAACCATTTTCAGACCCCCTGACATCCCTAAAATACCCCCTGATGTTCACTGAAATTCCTTCATTAGGTAACTAAACCCTCCCCTTGACTAACTAGAACTCTATTCTACTCAGCTGCTGGCAAATTAACTAAAATGTACCTAATGATCAATTTGAAAATAGGTAAAGAATTCCAGGAATAAAACTATGCATTTTCGGAACAATAGCTTAGTTAACTTCGAACAACTACCAAACAACTACAGATTCAACACGCACAAAAATCAAACCTCAATAGAAACTAATCAAACCAAAACTTGAATAATTCAAACTACCAAATCATTCTTATTAGAGGACAACCAGGCATGCATCATTTGGATTAGAATTACCACAAAATCCGAATAAACTACTAGTTTACTGCTTTGGATTTACTAAATTGACATGTGAACACTTAATAACAGAAGTAGAGATAAGGAATCAAATAGAGCTCAAACCAACCAAAAATGAACTAACACGGGAAATAGAAACAGGATTGACTAGCCATTAAAAGGAACCGAAATTTAAAAAACAAAGGAAATCACAAAATCGATAAGGGACTTACTGCCTTTAAAGCTCAATGTTTAACAGTCAAAGCTTGCCCGACTTCGAATGGGGTCTTCAAATGGTGTTACATATTTGTCCTTGTCCAGAACAAACCCATAGCACCATCTAAAGATCCATTCGAACAAACTGGTCCTGGAAATTTGTACAGAAGGACCCTAGGTCTAATGTTCGTGAAGACCCTTTTGCTTTGAGATTTAGGATGAGGGTGGTCTCTAGGTCAAATGATGTTGATTTGGGAAGGTTTGGAGGTGGAGCCGCTACCAAGGGATATTGTGGCGGCGCTAGGGTTCTTGACTATAATTCGATATTCGAGGGGCTTTGGTGTGATTCGAAGGAAGGGGTTTAGATATTCAGGAAGAGGAAGTTGAGGTGGGTTTGTGATGTATTTTTGGAGGTCATCGGAGACTTGTCGCCGGACACAGCGGAGGGGCTGTTAGGGTTTTGTTTATTCGAAGGGCTGGGCTAAGATTCGAGGAAAGTTGTTTGGAGGACTGGAATAGGGAGGTTGAGGGGAAGCTATGGTGTAATTTTGGGGGTCTTTGGACCACCGGAACCGTCGTGAGGCGATTTCCGGTGGGTGGTCGACGGCGGGTGAAGGTGGAGGGATATTTTGGTCTCTGAGGGCTCAGAGACGACGAAAGGGGGGGTTGGCTTGGGGGTGTGGGGTGAGGTTTTAGGAATATATAGTGGGTAGGGGAATTGATCCTGGCCGTTGGATCAATTAAGATCAACAGCCTGGATCCTTTTACTAATAAGAAACGGTGTCGTTTGGTTTAATGAGGGGGCGGGTTGGACCGGGTATAGAGAACGGGTTAGGGTCAGGGGTTTTGGACCGTCGTATTAGGATCAGATGGATGGTTGGGATTGATTGCCATTGAAACGACGTAGTTTGACCAACATACTACGTCTTTTCGCCTGTCTTTGAGACTGGACGATTTGGACCGGGTAGGAGGGTAATTTTGGCTGGGTAAGGGGTGCATGAATTGGGCCTGTGGAAATTTGGCCTGGTCCGAGTTTCTTCTTTATTTTCCATTTTGTTTCTTCTTTTTCTTTTTCATAATTTAAAAATCAAAAATTCTAGATGAAATCATAAACTCAAAATTAACTTAAAATACTAATTAACTCTTAATAATAATTAAGACATAAAATTAAGCACCAATTAAAAATAAAATCACACAATTTGGACACTAAATATTAAAAAAGCAAAGTACATTATTTTTTTGTGGATTTTTCATTTTTGTAAAACAACAACTTACTTAATTAATCCAAAAAGAATGTAAAATTAAATCCTAAATGTAAATGCAATATATTTTTGAACTTTTATATTAATTTAGACTTATAAACATGCACGCAAAAACGCAAATAATAAAAGAAAAAACAACACAAATCCACAAAATTTGCACACAGCGCAAAACTATTTTATTTTGAATTTTTGGGTGTAATTCTCATATAGGGCAAAAATCACATGCTCACAGCTGCCCCACTTTGCTCGGAAACATGAAAAGTTTTCGTGCAAAGATAAAGTGAGCGGATACGAGCGATTTTTACCCGTTTGAGTACTCCGTGTGAAGCTCTTTTTTTTTTAAAAAAGATTTGACCAAACCTTTGCCTCAAAAGGTCTCCTACATATCCCTGGCTAAAAGGGAACCAGGTCAATGTAGTTCGGGAAGTTTTGGTAGCTGGGACTACCCTGAAACTGTGGTTTTATTGTTACTGTTGTTGCTGCTGCCGCTACTGCTTACTGAACTCCTTATTACACCGTGCTAAACAGAAAATAAGAAGCTAAACTAAACTAGTCTATGAATTACAAAATCTTATCTGGATCTTCAACTTGCTCTTCCTGTGTCTCTTGTTGCCTTGCTTGCTCTTGTGTTTCCTCTGATGTTTTTTCTCTTCGTACTTGCCCTGTAGCCTTCTCTTGATCGCCGAACTCGAACTGCTTATTTCCTTCTTGTGAGCTTCGAATTATTTTTCTTCGAAGCCATAAACTGCCTTCTTCCGAACACGGTTGCCTCCCTTCTGATTGCTGAACTTGAATTTATGCTAGCGATTTTTGTCGTAACCTTTCGCTCTCCCGGCGGGTTACTGACTTCAAGACTTGAAATGTAAAGACTGAAATGTATTCTGTTATACGGGCAGGATCCCGACTTCACAACTTGAAATGTAAAGATTGAAATGTATTCCTTCTCTTTTCCTCAGGTGGATACCCGATTGCTGAACTTTCTGTGTTCCCTTGCTTTTCAGGTGGGTACATGCAATCAAAACAAACAAAATAAATAAAATTTTCTACCCAGTTTGCACCGGGCATATTTGTGAGTTGTTAGCAAAGTCATAGACCACTTAGACTACTGATGTGATGATGAGAGTAAACTAAAGAGTAGACTAGGATGTGTGTCTCCTACGAGTAAAACCAAGAAACTTTGACTAGTAAATGCGTTTTCTAAAATAAAACCTAAATGAACCAAATTAGGAAGTGCGTCTCCTATGAACTCTCAATTTAAGAAATGTGTCTCCTGTGGGTAAAAATTCAATTACTCAAATTAGGAAATGTGTCTCCTATGAACGAACTATCAATTTAGGAAGTGCGTCTCCTATGGGTGAAACTTTAGTAACTCAAACTAGGAAGTGTGCCTCCTATGAATGAACTATCAATTTAGGAAGTGCGTCTCCTATGTGTAAAATCTCAATGACTCAAACTAGGAAATGCGTCTCCTATGAATGATATCTTAATTTAGGAAGTGCGTCTCCTATGCATGAACTATTAATTTAGGAAATGCGTCTCCAATGTGTAAAATCTCAATGACTCAAACTAGGAAGTGCGTCTCCTATGCATGAACTATTAATTTTGGAAGTGTGTCTTTTATGGAGAAATATCAACTTAGGAAGTGCATCTCCTATGGGTAAAATCAATGATTTAAACTATGAAGTGCGTCTCCTATGAATAAACTCTCAATTTAGGAAGTGCGTCTCCTATGCATGAACTATTAATTTAGGAAGTGCGTCTCCTATGACGAAATATCAACTTAGGAAGTGCATCTCCTATGGGTAAAGTCAATGATTTAAACTAGGAAGTGCGTCTCCTATGAATAAACTCTCAATTTAGGAAGTGCATCTCCTATGCATGAACTATTAATTTAGAAAGTGCGTCTCCTATGGGTGAAACGTCAATAACTCAGACTAGGAAGTACGTCTCCTATGGGTAAAATCAATTATTTAAACTAGGAAGTGCGTCTCCTATTAATGAAATCTTAATTTAGGAAGTGAGTCTCCTATGCATGAACTATTAATTTAGGAAGTGCGTTTCCTACGGTTGAAAATAAACTTAGGAAGTGCGTCTCCTAGGGGTAAAATCAATGATTTAAACTAGGAAGTGCATCTCCTATGAATGAAATCTTAATTTAGGAAGCACGTCTCCTATGCACAAACTATTAATTTAGGAAGTGCGTTTCCTACGGGTGAAAATAAACTTAGGAAGTGTGTCTCCTATGGGTGAAACCTCAATGATTTAAACTAGGAAGTGCATCTCCTATGAATGAAATCTTAATTTACGAAGTGTGTCTCCTACATGTTTAAATTAATCTAGGAAGTACGTCTCCTATGAATTATCAATTTATGAAGTGCGTCTCCTACATGCGTAAATTAAGCTAGGAAGTGCGTCTCATATGAATTATAAATTTAAGAAGTGCGTCTCCTACATCGAAATATGACTCGAAAAACTTAAACTAGGAAGTGCGTCTCCTATAACAAAATATGACTTGAGAAAAACTTAAACTAGGAAGCGCGTCTCCTAGGGGTGAAACTCAATTTAGGAAGTGCGTCTCCTATGGATGAAACTCAACTTAGGAAGTGCGTCTCCTATAACAAAATATGACTTTGAAAAACTTAAACTAGGAAGTACGTCTCCTACTAATGAACTTCTCAATTTAGGAAGTGCATCTCCTAGGGGTGATGTATGATCTTCTAAATAACCTTTGCGTAAGCAGAATTGGTGCATTACACCTGAAACTTTCCAACTTCCAATGCTTTGATATGAACATAGCTTTCATCTGTCGACACCCCACCTTTTTCACCCCAAGGCAGAATCGGGGTTTACGATATTATGGACGAAATAACTCTTATTCCTTTTGAGGAACCGGGTTATGGAATTTGAAGAGTCGCCACCTAATGATTATAGTGCATTAGGACACTTTTTTAGAGAAAATAAAGGATTTGAAGGAAAATCAGAGTTCGGGTAAGGGCTTGAGATTATCTCGAGGGGAAGGTGTTAGGCACCCCTCAAGATCCACTAGTGTGGTTCCCGGCCATGCTTAGTTGTGACTTTAAGAAGAGTAAGAGTACACAAATAAGGTTTGCATATAGGGAATACAAATAAGTTGAAAGTTTTGAAAGGAAAGAGAGAAAAGATGCAAATGCTTTTTGGAAAGAAAACGTAAAATGTATATAAAAAAAAACATCATACCATATGAATAAAGGGAGAAGGTCCTAGGTTTAAATATAATATGGATCATGTTGGTGCAATATCCAGCAAGTCATTTCCGCATGAGATATTAGTGCACCATTATCATCATTTCCATATTTTACCCTTCCCACCCGTTAAGGTATTTAAGCGTGATTTGTTTCATTTACTTATTGCATGCTAGTACCCGTCCCAACCTATTAGTCCCGGGGTATTTAGGACTTCTAATCCTAAAAGGGGAAGGAAAGGGGATGCGGGCATATATGGAGTTTAAGGGTAAAAATGCTAAGGCGTCAATCAAAACAAATAGCACATAAGGGGAGTAAACAAACATACAAATGCTGCACATAAAAACACATTAAGCCATACAACAACTAGTTTAGCATGACTTGCAATTACTGATTTGGTCTTAAGATTAAAACTGATAATGGACAGATTAGTTTAACACATAGCGTTGGATACTAAGTCTACTTTGGGCCCCTCGGGTCTGGTTTGTTATAAATCAAAATACTTTGAGCGAATGATTTAGAAGATACTGGTTTTTAGAAAAAGTAGTCAGACGCAGAAGAGCTTTAATAGTAAAGTACAGATTGCAGTAATTTTATCAACAGATTTTGAAAGCATCAGACTATTTGGGTAAAAATGCAGCGAGTTATGCAAGAATTTCGAAGGCAATGAGTATTTTGAGAAAGAAAAGTTGGTTGCAGGACTGTTTTGAAGGCAGTTTCAGAGACTGATTAAAATGCTTAAGCAGAACTATTTAAGAACAAAAACTGTTTATAGAAAAGAATGCAGATTTGCAGAGTTTGAAAGCACACATGGTTTACAAAAAAAATTTTTTGTTGAAAACATTGCTTAAAAAAACGTTAAGAACCAATTGACAGGACTGCTGTTATTTAAACGGATCAGACAAGTTGCAATTAAACCTATAGTCATGACATCTACGTTTCGATTTTTCTTTTTTTCTTTTTTTTTATAAAAGGGGGAGGGGGTTCTTAAAGCATTTATAAAAGATTAACGTAATTATCCTACAGTTTGCCTAACGCATATGCAGTTCCTATAACATGATCTCTATTATGCTTGCAATACAAAATCCTATAGGCATGATTTCTAAGTGATTTGCAATATTGAAATCCTATAGGCATGGTTTCTAAGTGATTTGCAATATTGAAATCCTATAGGCATGATTTCTAAGTGGTATGCAATATTAAAATCCTATAGGCATGATTTCTAAGTGATTTGCAATATTGAAATCCTATAGGCATGATTT
>MU702230.1:3902-57079 GCA_026770625.1 Nicotiana glauca | reverse complement strand
GCTGATGGAAGGCGGAGGGAGAGCTACGAACGGTGGGCTGGAGTACCTGCTACAGATCCACCTACAATCATAACAGGAATGTAGCGTCCCCGGCAAAAAGGGACGTCAGTACATTTGAATTGTACTGGTATGCATGAACAAACTTTTCTCCAAGTAAACTCGAACCATAAACAGGTAAGCAGTAATAATAGAACGATAATCAAATCCACAAGAAGAGAACAATTAAGCCAAACAGGTATACAACCTCTCCTCCACGAACAAGTATGTAATTGTAATACAATTGACAATCAAATCCACAACGAGAGAACAATCAAACCAAATAAATTTACAATCTCTCATGTTTCTCCTTCCACATTTCCTCATCAATAGTTTCACAATTGGTTCAAAATTTCATTTCAATGGCGATTTCGATCGCTTTCCAACCTTATTACCTCGGTCACCCTTATCACCACAACCCACACCTTATTACTTTGTGTTGCGGCGCGCAACCCGATCCCACCGAGTAAATCACAATTCAGAAGCAACACCACAACCAACAAGTCACAAGAATAACAACAACAATTCTCAAGAAAAACCAACAATAATTCTCAAGGAGTGACAACAATAATTTACATGAACTTCCAAGGCCATCAATACCATTTCCATGTATTTCACAACTCATATGCATAGATAGGTCACAACGATAATCTTCCACGTTAAGCTACATGTATTTCTACCACAGTTATTCCGAAATACATCAATTCCCATTTCCTTCCATCACTTGTGTCACAATTCTTACCACATAGCACATTCACAATCACAAACCTGGTTTATTTTCAATTACTTGCATCAGTATAGTGAAGGCAAAAACCACAATCACTCAACCATACCAACCACAAGAATTTCACACCAACTCACATAGATATCACATACCAAGCACTCGAATACCCAAACAAGGTGATTTTACCAAGTTCAAAGTTAGCCATACATACTTGGAGCCGAATTCCTTTTTAATTCTTAATTCAAATTCATCGAAATCTAGCAACGTCAATATCGTGCACAAATTAATACACAAAGCTTAGAATTCAAAGTTCACAATCACTACCCGAACATGTTTAGGCCACTAACCCTTTCTTTGCATAAGTCTTTGCTCCCACCCCATTACTCTCACTAGGTTTTAGGTTATAGAAAGGCATGCATAAATGAGTTCAACCATTATTTTCAAAAACCTACACATGAGACTCTTCCCCTTAATTTAAAATAGAATTTCAATTGGAAAAGTTAGGGATTTTACCTGTAGGGAAAGGGGTATGAAGATAAGCTTGAATTTCCCCGGCCGGATAGTTTTGAAGAACAAGAGTTTAGAGAAGATGAGTTTCTCTCTCAAGACCCTCTCTTCCTCTCTCTTAATTTGATCAGTCGTGTGTTAAAATGAGGGGGGTTGGGGTGTTTTATAAAAAAGGGGTCGGTTTTAAAAATTAGAAAAATAGAAGCCCGGCAAGATCTGCGGTCACGTTCTGCGATCGCAGAACTGAAATGCAGTCCGCAGAGTGGACCGCAAAAATACCCTCAAAACTCAGAAGGTCTGTTCCGGTCTGCGACAGGAATGCGGTCTGCATTCCTATTATGCGGTCGCATTTTGAACCGCAGAATTGACCCCTACAAATCCTTGAGGATTTTATGCGACGATTATGCGATCCGCATATTGATTATGCAATCGCATAATGTACCGCATTTTCAACATCAATTTTGACCAATCTACTGTTTCACTCTGCGGCAGGAATGCGGTCCGCATAGCTGATCTACGACCGCATTCTGGACCGCATAAATGACAATTTCTAGAAACTTGATTCTTTTGATTTTTAAAAGCTTAGATCACTACCAAGGGTCCGAACTGCGGTTCGCAAGCTCGCCGCAAAGAATTCTACGCATTACTAACACATATTCGGAGTCGACACCATAAGTTACTAGGATCTGAGTCCAAAAATTTTACGGGGTCTCATAAGTTGCAGGTGCTGTTGCATATGCTATTGCACCTCCCCTCGGTTGGGCTCCAACTCCGCCGATATCCGAGACACCACCTTGTCCTCTACCCCTTGTAGAGTTTACAACCTGAGACTTCGGTTCCTGATAAACTATGGATAAAGCACGTGTCTTCACCATATGTGATAGAATAAGAGAAGAAAAATTCAAACTTTAGGACATAATAAAGTCACACACTGGAGGAATGAAAGAAATAAAGCTCCTAAAGCCTTTTAGTCGCTCAAAGATAAGTACAAACATCTCCGTACCTCTCTTCAAGACTCTACCAAGCTTGCTCATGACTCGTGAAAGTTATGGAACATAGCACTCTAATACCAAATTGTTACGATCTAAATTCACCACCAAGAGGTCGCGATGGTTCCTAAAACTGCTTGCAAAGGAAGCCAGCACTTAACAGAAATAAAGGAAGAAAATTAGGTATAAAACAACATGATATAATAGATGGTAAAGCTCAGTAATGTATAACAAGACTAAAACCAAAATCCATCTAAAACCTCCCAAAACTAGGGTTACAAAGTACATGAGCTTCTACAGAATTATTAAATACAATGTCTGAAATAATAAATATCTTATTTAATACGAATAAATAGTAGAAAGTCTAATAGATATTTGAGTTCAAGGCCTGTAGATGAGATTGTAGCACTAGCCTCGGGGGTTTTATGTGATAATAATGTGCCACCTGCGTTGACACCATAAGTTACTAGGCTCTGAGCCCAAAAATTTTACGGGGTCTCACATTCTCCCCCACTTAAAAATCATTCATCCCCGAATGAGGACTTATCCCATACCCTTCAACAATCTAAGGCTTGTTGGTTTTTGAAAACAAGTTACGCAAGTTCTTGTACCTTTTAACCATCCCCCTTATTTTAGAAGAAAAAAAAATTCGCCAGAGTTTCCCTTGTAATTTGGACATTTCTACCTGACAGAGGGCCCCCGAAACACAAATTCCAACATCATAACAGGATTACAACCATTCCTACAATTGTTATACAATTTGCTACCTTAACAATTGCATACATTTGATTACTTGATACATTTTGCTTATGAAACAGTTATTCAAATAGGTTTCACATAATTTCATCACTTTCACATGTTATATGCATACAAGTAACTCATTACCAATCTACACTTACTATTAGTTGATTACTTAACACAAGAGTCGTTGTCAAATTTTCATTTACCAAAGAGATGTTTCACATGACTTAAGACAACTACAACACCTATAAGTCTTGCACAACTAGAGGGAACTTCATTAGCATTTAGGAAGGAACCAATCCGGACATAATGAAAGTGGTTTTTGAGATAGAAAGGTCACCTAATTTCTTCTAGCCTAGATCAAACAGATGGGGATATTTCTCTTTCATTTACTTCTCCACTTCCCATGTGGCTTCCTCCACTCGTTGACTTCGCCACAACACCTTGACTGAGGCGACTTCCTTATTTCTCAACTTACGGACTTGTCTATCAAGAATGGCAACCGGAACCTCTTCATACGACAACTCTTCATTAACCTCGATAGTCCCGACTGGCACGATGGTGGATGGATCCCTAACCACTTTCTTCAACATGGACACGTGGAACACCGGGTGCACTAACGACATCTCGGGAGGCAATTCCAACCTATAGGCCACCTGCCCTATCCTTTGAACAATTCTATATGGCCCGACATATCTAGGACTCAAGTTACCTTTCTTCTCGAAGAGCATGATTCCTTTCATAAGGGATACCCTGAAGAACACCCAATTACCAACTTGAAATTCCAGCTCCCTCCGGCGAACGTCTGTATAAGACTTCTGGCGACTCTGAGCAATCTTCATCCTTCCCTAAATGACTTTAACTTTCTCCATAGCCTGGTGCACAAGGTCTGGCCCTATCAGTTCTGCTCACCCACTTCGAACCACCCAATCGGAGACCTACACCTTCGTCCATATAATGCCCCAAATGGGGCCATTTGGATACTAGCATGAAAGCTGTTATTGTAAGAAAATTCTATAAGTGGCAAGTGCTCATCCCAATTTCCCTTGAAATCCAAGGCACAAGTTCGCAACATATCTTCGAGCGTCTGAATAGTCCGCTCGGCCTGACCGTCAGTTTGCGGATGGAAAGCTGTGTTGTGATTCACCTAAGTACCCAAACCTTGCTGAAATTTCTTCCAAAAGTTTGTCGAGAACTGGGGGCCCCGATCCGAGATAATAGAAAGTGGCGTGCCATGGATCCTTACTATATCCTTGATATGCAACTTGGCATATTGCTCTGCAATGTTCGTGGACTTGACTTGCAAGAAGTGAGCTGATTTGGTGAGTCGATCCACTATTACCCAAATTGAGTCGAATTTGTGCTGAGTGCGAGGTAACCCCACCACGAAATCCATGTTAATCATCTCCCATTTCCACATCTGTATTTCCACAAGCTGAGTTAGCCCACCGGGCCGCTTATGCTCGGCCTTCACTTGCTGACAATTCGGACACTTAGATACGAAGTCTGCCACACCCCTCTTCATACCGTTCCACCAATAAACCTCCTTAAGATCATGATACATTTTCGTAGAACCCGGATGCACGGAATACCTGGAATTATGAGCCTCTTCCATTACCCTCTCCCGAAGCTTATCCACATCCTGAACACATAACCTATCTTGACACCGCAAAACACCATCTTCGCTGCTGAGTGAGAATGTCGAAGTCTTGTTATTTAGAAGTGCTTCCTTCATCTGAGCCAATGCTGGATCAATAAACTGCTTTTCCTTGATTTCTGCCACAAGTGACGATTCCGCTCCATTATGCACCATAACATTTCCCTCATCTGATGCCGATATGCGAACCCCTAAACTGGCCAATTGATAAACCTCCCAAGCCAAGGGTCTCTGATCCACCCCCAAATGAGCCAAACTACCCATGAATTTCCGACTGAGAGCGTCAACCACCACGTTCGCCTTCCCTATATGGTACAAAATGTTCATGTCATAATCATTGAGTAATTCTAACCACCACCGCTGCCTTAAATTCAACTCTTTCTACCTGAACAAATACTGGAGGCTCTTGTGGTCTGAAAATACATCCACATGGACCCCATAAAGGTAATGCCGCCATATTTTCAAGGCGAAAACAACCGCTGCAAGCTCCAAATCATGCGTCGGGTAGTTCTTCTCGTGATTCTTGAGTTGCCTTGAAGCATACGCTATAACCTTCCCATGCTGCATCAATACACACCCCAAACCAGCCCTGGAGGCATAACAATAAACCACACATCCTTTCTTGCCTTCTGGCAAGGCCAATACCGGTGCCGAGGTCAACCTTGCCTTCAATTCTTGAAAAATTTTCTCGCAAATGTCGGACCATTGGAACTTAACCGCTTTCTGCATCAATTTCGTCAATGGGGAGGCGAAGGTGGAGAATCCCTCCACAAACCTCCGATAGTACCCTGCCAAGCCCAAGAAGCTACGAATATCCGTCGGGGTCATGGGTCTAGGCCAATCTTTCACTGCTACAATTTTCTGGGGGTCTACCTGAATCCCTTCACTTGAGACGACGTGGCACAAAAAGGCAACAGACTCCAACCAAAACTCACATTTTGAAAATTTGGCATACAACTGGTGCTGATGAAGAGTCTGCAAAACTGCCTTGAGGTGATAGGCATGATCCTCTCGACTCCGCGAATAAACAAGGATGTCGTCAATGAAAACAATCACGAATGAGTCTAAAAATGGCTTGAAGACCCGATTCATAAGATCCATAAAAGCTGCCGGGGCATTGGTTAGCCCAAAAGACATGACCAAGAATTCGAAGTGACCATAGCGAGTTCTGAAAGTAGTCTTGGGAATATCCTGGTCCCTAATCTTCAATTAGTGATATCCTGACCGTAGATCAATTTTGGAGAAGAATCTTGCGCCTTGCAATTGGTCGAACAAATCATCTATCCGAGGAAAAGGATACTTATTTTTTATTGTGACTTTGTTGAGTTGCCGGTAATCAAAACACATCCGGAGCAACCCATCTTACTTCGTGACAAAAAGAACCGGAGCACCCCATGGAGACACACTCGGCCGTATGAATCCCTTTTCTAACAAGTCTTTTAGCTGCTCCTTTAACTCCCTTAATTCTGCTGGAGCCATTCTGTATGGTGGAATAGATATTGGCTGCATATCAGGTAACACATCAATCCCAAAATCAATCTCCCTATCTTGTGGAATCCCGGGAGCTCGTCCGGAAATACTTCAAGAAACTCATTCACGACCGGCACGGACTCGAGGGTAGACACTTCTGAATTGGTGTCCGCCACCCGAACCAAATGATAGATACACCCCTTCCTAATCATCTTTGAAGCCTTAAGGTAGGAAATAAACCTACCCTTCGGCACCACACCATTTCCCTTCTACTCAGTAACTGGCTCATTAGGGAACTCGAGCCTCATGACTCTCGTTCGGCAGTCAAGTGTGGCAAAGCATGCATAAAGCTAGTCCATTCCCATAATAACATCAAAATATACCATTCCAAGCTCGACAAAATCGGCTGTGGTAGTACGACCACACACCGTGACAGCATAATTCCTATAAACTCGCGCAGCAATGATAGAATCACCAACCGGAGTCGATACAGAGAACGGTTCATGAAGCTGTTCGGGTTCTATCCCAAAGCTTGAAGCAATGAATGGGAGGACCCCGGATCAATAAGAGCATAAATATCAATGGCCTGGACAGAAAGATACCTGTAACCACATCTGGAGAGGCCTCTGCACTCTGGAGACCACTCAAGGCATAGAACCGGCTGGGTCCACCTCTACCACGAGCTCCTCCTCTAACTGCACCACGCCCTGTCGGGGCTGGAGGACGTACAGATGATGTAGCGACTGAAGAATTGGATGGTTGAGCAGATCCCCTACCCATGCCTTGACATGGCACATGACAGTCTCGCTGAATGTGGCCTCTCACTCCGCATCTGAAACATACCGGGATATCCAAGTAGCAAGTCTCTATATGAAATCTCCCACACTTGGGGCATGGAGCCCTCCCCTACTGCTGTGATCTCCCTGAGTGGCCAGCTGATCAGGCCCTGCTGCTATTCTCCCTTTCCGCCCGAATCTTCAATTTCCTAGCCTCTATAGCCTGAGCGAATCCCACAATCTTTCCACAGTTCATGTCCGAGTGTAAGGCCGTTGTAGCAGCCTGATTCACTACCAAGGGACTAAGGCCCTGAACAAATCGCCGAACTCTAGCTGCCATGGTCGACACTAACTGAGGAGCATACTTGGACAGTCTCACGAACTCCATGTGGTACTCCCAAACACTCATGTTGCCCTGCTTGAGGGTCTCAAATTCACTGGCACGGGCTGCTATTGTCTCAGCAGGCAAGAACTGATCCATAAATGCATCTACAAACTCCTCCCATCGGGCCGGAGGTCCTCCCTCCCCGCGGGTGTCCTCCCACATCTCGAACCATGAATACGCTGCTCCCTTCAACCTGTATGATTCCAACTCAACTCCCTCTGTCTCTGAAGCTTTCATCACTCGGAGGGTCTTATACATTTCATCAAGGAACTCCTGCGGATTGGCCCCTGGATCTGTGCCTGAGAATTCTGGAGGGGCTAGCCGCAAAAACTGGTTAACTCTGGAACTGGCAGAATCTCCCTGTCTGCTAGAGGATGTAGGGACATCCTGAGATCTCTGGGCCTGAGCGGCCACTAGCTGGGTCAACATACGGATGGCTCCTCTAAGATCCACATCAGAAGCCTCGGGATCAGGAGCCGGGATGGTGCCAGAATCAGGAATATCGGCGGGAGGGATGGTGGCACCCTCTGCCGCTGCAGGATTAGGAACATGCTGGCCTGCGACAGACGGGCCAGGTAGGGTCAAGGCCGGGGAGTCACTCTCACCCACGGCATTAGGTACATGATTCGCAGCCTCACTCGAGGTGGCATTGGCCCCAAGGTCGAGTCTAGCTCTCTTCTTAGGTGCCATTACTGAAAAAGTTCGGAATAAAGCACGAGTTAGACTTAAATACTTTCACATTTCACTTTACTGCACGATACGGAATAACAAAAAAGTGGAAATTTCCTAAATGTCCATGCAGCCCCCACTTATAGATGTGGTTGACTTCACACCGATAAGTGGGGCTCTACTAGACACGGCTCCGAGACATCCTAGGACTCCTTTAAACCTGAGGATCTAATACCAATTTTGTCGCGCCCCAAATTTGAAGGACATGACCGGCGCCCGACCGGGAAGCCCCAGCCAAGCGGACCTGGGTGCCTTTCCTACTCCACGCGTTACCCCCATGCTTTCCTTACTCATTATTTGCAAGAACTATCCATATAATTAACTTAAAACACCTTTTGCAAAATATATATACATAGTGGTTAGTGAAGTTATTAATTCGTTGCCCAACAAAAGAAATGGGGATATACATAAGCTTTTACCCACATCCACTATCTACGGAGCCTCTAAAAGTACAACAGGATAATACAGTAATTGCCGGTAACAAGGCTCCGGCTATACCTTACACAACAGCAAAATAAAACTACGAAAACAAGCGGCCTAAGCCATGCAGGGCCCCGAGGGGAATGGGGCTCACCCAAAAAGCTGATGGAAGGCGGAGGGAGAGCTACGAATGGTGGGCTGGAGTACCTGCTACAGATCCACCTACAATCATAACACGAATGTAGCGTCCCCGGAAAAAAGAGACGTCAGTACATTTGAATTGTACTGGTATGTATGAACAAACTTTTCTCCAAGTAAACTCGAACCATAAACAAGTAAGTAGTAATAATAGAACGACAATCAAATTCACAAGAAGAGAACAATTAAGCCAAACAGGTATACAACCTCTCCTCCATAAACAAGTATGTAATTTTAATAGAATTGACAATCAAATCTACAACGAGAGAACAATCAAACCAAACAAATTTACAACCTCTCATGTTTCCCCTTCCACATTTCCTCATCAATAGTTTCACAATTGGTTCAAAATTTTATTTCAATGGCGATTTCGATCGCTTTCCAACCTTATTACCTCGGCTACCCTTATCACCATAACCCACACCTTATAACTTCATATTGCGGCGCGCAACCCGATCCCACCGAGCAAATCACAATTCACAAGCAACACCACAACCAACAAGTCACAAGAATAACAACAACAATTCTCAAGAAATAACAACAATAATTCTCAAGGAGTGACAACAATAATTTACATGAACTTCCAAGGCCATCAATACCATTTCCATGTATTTCACAACACATATGCATAGATAGGTCACAACGATAATCTTCCACGTTAAGCTACATGTATTGCTACCACAGTTATTCCGAAATGCATCAATTCCCATTTCCTTCCATCACTTGTGTCACAATTCTTACCACATTGCACATTCACAATCACAAACCTAGTTTATTTTCAATTACTTGCATCAATATAGTGAAGGCAAAAACCACAATCACTCAACCATACAAGCCACAAGAATTTCACACCAACTCGCGTAGATATCACATACCAAGCACTCGAATACCCAAACAAGGTGATTTTACCAAGTTCAAAATTAGCCATACATACCTGGAGCCGAATTCCTTTTTAGTTCTTACTTCAAATTCACTGAAATCTAGCAACGTCAATATAGTGCACAAATTAATACACACAGCTTAGAATTCAAGGTTCACAATCACTACCCGAACATATTTAGGCTACTAACCCTTTCTTTGCATAAGTCTTTGCTCCCACCCCATTACTCTCACTAGGTTTTAGGTTATAGAAAGGCATGCATGAATGAGTTCGACCATTATTTTCAAAAACCTACTCATGAGACTCCCCACTTAATTTAAAACAGAATTTCAATGGGAAAAGTTAGAGATTTTACCTGTAGGGAAAGGGGTATGAAGATAAGCTTGAATTTCCCCGGCCCGGATAGCTTTGAAGAACAAGATTTTGGAGAAGATGAGTTTCTCTCTCAAGACGCTCTCTTCCTCTCACTTAATTTGATCAGTCATGTGTTAAAATGAGAGAGATTGGGGTGTTTTATAAAAAGGGGTCTGGTTTTAAAATTTAAAAAAATAGAAGCCCAACAAGATCTGCGGTCACATTCTGCGATCGCAGAACTGAAATGCAGTCCGCAGAGTGGACCGCAAAAATACCCTCAAAACTCAAAAGCTCTGTTCTGGTCTGCGATAAGAATGCGGTCCGCATTCCTGTTATGCGGTCGCATTTTGAACCGCAGAATTGACCCCTACAAATCCTTGAGGATTTTATGCGACGATTATGCGGTCCACATACTGATTATGCGATCGCATATTGTACCGCATTTTCAGCATCAATTTTGACCAATCTACTGTTTCACTCTGCAGCACAAATGCGGTCCGCATAGCTGATCTGCGACCACATTCTGGACCGCATAAATGACAATTTCTGGAAACTTGATTCTTTTGATTTTTAAAAGCTTAGATCACTACCAAGGGTCCAAACCGCGGCTCGCAAGCTCGCGTCAAAGAATTCTACGCATTCCTAACACATATTCGGAGTCCACACCATAAGTTACTAGGCTCTGAGTCCATAAATTTTATGGGGTCTCACAAGTTGTAGGTGTTGTTGCATATGCTATTGCATCTCCCCTCGGTTGGGCTCCAACTCCACCGATATCCGAGCCACCACCTTGGCCTCTACCCCTTATGGAGTCTACAACCTGAGACTTCGGTTCCTGATCAACTATGGCTAAAGCACGTGTCTTCACCATAAGTGATAGAATAAGAGAAGAAAGATTCAAACTTTAGGACATAATAAAGTCACACACTGGAGGAATGAAAGAAATAAAGCTCCTAAAGCCTTTTAGCCGCTCAAAGATAAGTACAAACATCTTCGTACCTCTCTTCAAGACTCTACTAAGCTTGCTCATGACTAGTGAAACTTATGGAACATAGCACTCTAATACCAAATTGTTACTATCTAAATTCTCCACCAAGAGGTCACGATGGTGCCTAATACTGCTTGCAAAGGAAGCCAACACTTAATAGAAATAACGGAAGAAAATTAGGTATAAAACAACATAATATAATATATGGTAAAGCTCAGTAATGTATAACAAGACTAAAACCAAAATCCATCTAAAACCTCCCAAAATTAGGGTTACAAAGTACATGAGCTTCTACAGAATTATTAAATACAATGTCTGAAATAATAAATATCCTATTTAATACGAATAAATAGTAGAAAGTCTAATAGATATTTGAGTTCAAGGCCTGTAGATGAGATTATAGCACTAGCCTCTGGGGTTTTTTGTGTTAAGAATGAGCCATCTGGACTTAAAGGCAAGTTCTACACAGTGGTTTTTAGACCGACTATGTTGTATGGGGCTGAGTGCTGGATCGTTAAGAAGTCTCATGTCCAGAAGATAAAAGTAGCTTAAATGAGGATGTGATGGATGTGTGGGCATGCCAGGAAGGAGAGAATTAGGAATGAAGTTATTAGGGACAAGGTAGGAGTGGCATTTGTGGAGGAAAAATTGCAGGAATCGAGGTTGATATGGTTTGGACATGTAAAGAGGAGAAATATAGATGCTCTGGTCAGGAGGTGTGAGGGGTTGTCCATAGCGGGTCTGAGGAAGGGAATGAGTAAGCCGAAGAAGTATTAGGGAGAGGTAATTAGGTAGGACATGTCATTGCTTCAGCTTACCGAGAATATGACCCACGATAGAAAGGTGTGGAGGTCGAAGATTAGGGTTGTAGATTGACTGATAGTAGTGTGTTCCTCCTAGTCTTACCAGTAGTACTAGGATCATTTTTGTATATTTTACGTGGTAAAAATTAGAAGACTTGATTTTTGCTATCAACACGATTATGGAAGCCTTCCTCGAGACCACGAGGATGGAAGGCCATTATCGAGTTCTCGGTCTCAGGGCTCATCGAGGTCCGAATAAAAGGAAGTAGGGACTGAGGTCAGGGTGAGAGAAGATGTCTCCGAAGCACATGGCTACACCTGACAGGGCCGGTCTATCTGTAACCTACTGAGATGACGTGCGATAGGCCATCCCATCTTTCTACTCTTGAAAATAATATATGCATACTTTTACCAAGTCCCCTCACCTATATAAGGGGGACTCACCCCACCTTGTAAGGGACTGATGGTGCTCCACTTCTCCAATAAGCAATAATATCTCTCTCTATCTTTTTCTTCTAAGTTATCTGTGTTCTTCTACCCCGAGGTTGCCCCAGCTTTTTATTGTTCTTCATTTGTTCTTCGTCATTTAGTTCAATATTGGCGATATAAAGCCTTGATTATATATATGCTTACATGTTATTCTCTTCCCGACTACCCTCGATAAGATTACCTTTGACAAGTCCGAGGTAGTCTCGAGGCCTGGCCCCGAGGTATCTACTGGCTTGTTCTAAGCCAGGGAACGTCCCCTTACTGGTTCAATTGTTATTTTGGATAGCTTGATCTTTACTGTTTTACTCCATGTTTAGCATTCATCACCCTTACAAACTAGCTCAGGAATAGATCACGTATTTTTAGAATCCTATTTATAAATTTAATTGATGTTACCATTTTCACGGTAAACAGTTTGGCGCCCACCGTAGGGCTAAAAATAATAGTGTTATTTTGTTGCTAGTTTCGTCACTTAAATGCACGATATCACTCACACTTTTTCTTGACCAAGACCTTTCGATTTCAGGTTAATGGTTAGCTCGATAAGGGAAATCAAGGATGATAACCCCATAAATTGTAAGGAAAACTATGTGGCCATCCTAATGGCCGGCGCGACATCGCGGATCTCGATAACGCATCCAGATCGGTCCGAGCGGTTATGGATTCATACGCTGCACGGCGGTGTAACAAAGTCTTGCACAATATGCTAACCAACAGGAAACCCGAGAAATCCCACCCCCGGTAGAACGAGAAGTTGATCTTCGTGTTATTTTTGAAATGTTGCAGGAACACCATTTGACCATCTCTCAGCTACAGAGCCGCCCGGAGACTCTCAGCGTGGCAGCATCCAAAATATCTCCTTGCTTCGAGCCAGTGCCTGAGGTATCGGGCGGCGACGAACCAACAACTTATCCTGTAACAGTGAAGATACTGGAAGATATCATCGTGAAGATTGACTCACGCTCGCGGAGACTCCTACAACAACCATCTCCCGGAGATAAGCTCCCAGGACCCATTTCGCGGAAGTCAGAAACAATGAAATTCCCTGGGAGTAATAGGACCCCAAGTCCTCACAGGTACATTACCACTCACGCACGCCTGTTCGGGAACAACGACCTCCAAAATGGAGAACTCGGGCCCATCCCAATGAGGAGATTGGAATAAATTCCCCTGGAAGAGACTACGACGCGGCATTATTGTTCGACTTCTAATCTTGGGGACCCGCTCACCGTACTAACACGATCCGTGGAAGCACACGCAAAATCCATCAAAATAATGCCAAAAGGGCTCAATGCACCAAAGGGCTCGGCATATCCAGGATGATCTCCAACAGAGGAGCTGACACTGAACGAATGGAGCCATCATCCACATGGCACGAATGGAAGAAACGATCTGAGGTACTACGCATCTCACAACAACAAGGCGGTAGTCCGAAGATGACACCTTCGAGGAACCCCCAATGGTATCGAATTCAACAAGACACAATCGGCAAGGAAACCTCGCTCGATAGAGCTCGACTTAAATGTTGCAGTTCCAAGCATAGTGGTAACCATAAGTAAAGCCGGGAACTTCGGGTGGATCAGATCTATTCATCCAAAAACCCTCCAAGGAAATTGTGGCCCACCACGAGAGTCACGAAATGCTCAGATTTACAGACCCAAGATAGAATCAACTACGCCATACAACAAAGGTGACCACAAAGAATCGCCAAGCAAGGGAACCCGGATCCAGCTCCAAGGACAAGGGGAAATCGAACAAAGCAGAGCCGGCAAGTTGTGTCACATTGTCACAACCATTAAAGGATGGCGACACCCTGCTAATATTTGTAGAATATAGAATGCAAATTTTCGTCACCAGAAAGGGATGATCCCGGGGAATACACCCCAAGGACACCCTCTCACTCGAGGAAAAAGACGTCGAGACTCCACCTCGGCATCACATTAACGTACTGGTAATCCTTTCATTCGTTCAAACTCATTTCCAATAAAACATACATTTGTGATTACAGGTATATCAGCCAAAGTTATAGCGACGATGTCGGGCCAAAGCCAATAGGACAACCTGGACCAATGTCACTCTCGGGTCGGATCACTGATATGTCCCCAATGGAGACTGCCGCAATGACCAATCGCTCCCCCTACGCAGCCCACCTAAGCTCGGGCTAATACGTCGAGTAATGCAGGGTGCAGACGCTTTGAACAGACAATGGCGAATACATCGCCCGAGATGCAATTCCGGCCCTACTCCTGCAAGGGTGTGAAACTACATGACAGACGCGGAGCCAAAGCATCTGGCTACAAGCGAAAGAAGTGGATTCCTCGCCTTAGGCCCATGACCAACGTTATCCTCAAATGAGGTCAAAGGGTAAGAGCACTCGCGTCTTCGGCCCGGCCTGGCCAGACGAGGAATCTGATTGCCGAGGGGCATACTCCCAGGAACGCAGACGCATCATCCTTTTTCCTTTCTTGTTGCTAATTTGTACGCAACTAGGCAGCCAAGGCATTTAGTAGTTCTGGATCCCACTCGAGGATCCACGTCCTCCATGGGACCGTCGGGCATTCTTTCCTTGATCGGGTTACTATCAGGAAGAGGGTTCCGCCAACAAGATTATTAGCAAAACTGCACATCCCCAGGGAAGGGACCCAACAATTCCACGATCTCTCTCTCTATTTTACAATATGGAACCATACTAGCACATCGGATAATCAGTAGAGTCACACCCATCTAGACCAGACTCACGGCAACAGGACAACATATATTTATAACTTATATTTTTGCCAAGCAATCAAGGATATTTTCCAAGCATTCGATGCCTCGAAGAAAAATATTTTGGCTTATCCTCAGCAAAAAACCTCTACATCAAATATGTCTCGAAACGCTCGGAGACTTAATCAATTCAGCACTGTCACGACCCCAGGGTCAGGGTTCTAGACTCACAAAGCCCTCGCACTATCACCCCCAGACTACAAAAGGCAGTATTCAGGCCTAGAATGATCCGATATATTCAGAGACTCACCATGATCAATTCGACAACTTGTGCGACCCAGGGTTTGAACTCCGGGCTCACCAAGCCTCCAAAAAATAGCTTCGAGCTCACGAGAAGCTGTCTTCAAGCGAACTCGATGACTCGGAGACTGTCGCCAATCGCCACGCACTGGAAAATCCGAAATTGTAAGACCCTAACGGGCAGCCTCGGCAAAACCAGATCTATTCTCCATAAACTTTAAGACCTCAATAGGCATGGCAAACTGTAAGACCTCAACAGGCATGGCAAACTGTAAGACCTCAACAGGCATGGCAAACTGTAAGACCTCAACAGGCATGAAACATCCCGCAGTTTAGGCTATATGTCATATTTGTAAGAATCTATAAAGGGCATACCCTCGGTGTAGACGCCTAAAACTGCTTCTCGGGATCAAAAATGGCCCCGACCGAACACATACAACTCCGGTCGAAACGACTGCTACAGCCCAAAAAATGTGACACGGGGACGCTTGACTGTTGCTAAAAAATCCTCCGAATCTACTTTGGAAAGAACCGGTTAAACACAGGCTTCCCTCAACAGGCACAAAAATGAGTCTCGACCATGTCGGCTCTAAAATCGCAAAAGCGTCGATCTACTCGACCTATGGGCTATGAACCTTCCGAGGTGGTCAAAACATCGCCGACTACAACTTGAAATTGAGGTTCTTTTAGAATCGATGACGGGTCAGGCAAAATAATCAATAAGACCTTAACAAGAGGAAACAAAGCTTATAAAAAGCCTTCGGGCCTCACATCAAACAACGTAAGTACCATTGTCGCCGGCTAAGCAAAGCCTCCGGGCCTCACACCGAAAGGTCTCTACAGCCATCAGCTTGAAAATTGACAACTTGAGGATTAAAGTGAGCTTGAATCGTTACCCGATTCGGAGACTGGATCCAAAATAGTTAAACTAAGCAAAGCCTCTGAGCCTCATATCAAAAGGTCTCTACGACCAAACAGCGTAAGTGCCATTACCGCCAGCTAAGTGAGCCTCCGAGCCTCATATCGAAAGGTCTTTACGACCAAAAAACATAAGTACCACTGTCGCCGGATAAGCATACCTCCGGGCCTCATACTAAAAGGTCCCAATGGACAAGCAATGCGGAAGGTCACCATTGCTGGAAAAAAACTCATATGAGATTTAAGGGTTGATTACAACTCGAATCGCAAACGTGACTCGAAGACTGAACCCAGAAAATCACAAATTGCCCCAGGACAGAGAATAAAAAGTCATTATCACTAACCCAAACGGGCTCGAGGGTAAAATAAACCCGAGTTAGGATTCCGAATCAGAGGCTGGACCTAAGGGCAATCAATCGCCATACGCTTAAAAGCACGGCCCCGACGATGCTATCAATAGTTACGACAAATCCACAGGCCACGTGCCCACAAAAATGCTTCGGTCCAGGAGCACATAGGGTCATCACCCTCCGCCCATGAAGGCGGGAAAAAGCCGGAAGGCCAATCAGAGTTCGAGCCATAGCACAGCTTAGGGACCGATCCCATAAACCAATCAACACAATCAAGAGCAACGACAGAAAAAAGGTACAAAAAGAATAACGCTTTGAAATTCTCCTTACATTACATATGACAAAAACATTCTCTACCTACAGGAACGCTCTGCGCACGCCAGAGACCAAGCTACAAAATAGTAAGAGCTATATTTTGTGTCGAGAGACTACAACCCGTTAAGATCTCCCTCTACAACGCCCGCGAGGAGTGATCGAACATCGCGCTGCCCTTGCTTGAGCCAATTCCTCCAAGAGGATAAAGCCTCTTAACCCAACTTCCTTGAACACTTCTCTTAGGGATCGATAGCGAACATATTCCTCGATCCTCTTCTCACGATCAAAGGGCTTATCTCAACTTGGATTGGGCATCAGCAGCCTCCTTTATGCAAATCGCCATCTCATGATCCGCCCTGGTTTAGCTCAGCGCTGCTCCAGGGCATCAACTATATCGCCCCTGAACTTCGAGAGGTCAGAATCCATATTCTCGATCATACCCGCTTGAACCTTGGCGTTACTTTGGGATAAGTTGAGCTGGGCCTCAAAGGCAGGAGTTTTGGCTGAAGCACTCACCTCCTCCAAGGCTTGAGCCCGCACTTGGCCCCTTAGTTCCTCGCAGGCTGCCCTGACACGGTTCACCTCACCCTTAAGGTACTCCAAGGCCTCTGTCTTTTTTTGCAGCTAACACGGCAAGAAGAAGTTAGCCTTAAAAATTAAAAAGAAGCAAAAAACGCATTGCGGGAAATTACCCAATCCATCAAATAGCTCTCATAGTTCGAGCTCTGATACGCCTCATATAGCCAATGTTGCAGCTCAACTTCTTTCTCTTTGCAAAGAAGCTTAAAGGATTCTCCCTACTCCCAAACCCTCTGGAACTTGGCCTTTTGACGAAGCAACTTGGACTTAAGGCTATCACAGGCCTGCACAGGAAAGATTCAATGAGGGGAGGAAGATGCGGGGTATGAGAGAATTATGCACGAACTCACCGCAAAATGAAGATGGCAAGTTTTCTCCAAATCAGAACACACTTATGATAATACCACTCCCGCAACCCTGGAAGAACCAGCTCCGGACATAATATAGGAAACTCTGATCTCCAAATCTCGACGAGTCCCCGAGAAAGCGCCCTACAAATAGGCAAACTCCTCGAACGGGATCCAACCTTACACTATTTGAAAGAGTTGTCCACATCAAAATCAACAGAACCCACCGAGGCGTCCAAGAATGATCTTCATTCGGGGCATTGTTCCCGAAGACCCCAAAATTTGATGTAAGATCTCCAAACGAACCAGCAGGCCCCGGCAACTCGAGCTTGTCCGGTCGATCCCGCATCAAGCCAAATTACAATAAAAAAGAAAGCAATAAAGAGCCTTTCCAATCAGCTAGGGACAAAAACAAGCTATTATGGCAAGCTGAAATGGCCTATAAGTAGTTGAAGGCATTTAAAAATCCCGAAGGGAGTGAAAGCAAACAACAACCAAAGGAGAAGCAAAAATCTATCTCATGTGGCCCAAAAGGACCATCTACGCCCAGATCAATAAGATCCCCGGGGTACCCAAAGACGACCTACATCTAGAGCAGTTCCCCCGGAGGCCCCGGAGCCTAAAACGCAATCTTTGAATAACTCGGGAGACCCTTACAAGCACCAGCCCATCAGATCGACCCAAGGTTTTCTCGAGGGACGACAATGGGATCGCAATGAGCCTATATCAATCTGCAAAAAATCAAAGTAAATGCTAACATCCATAATTAATATCGGCAATCAGCAATATAAAGGAATGCATTTGAAGAGCCTCGATGGGCATGAAAGCGTAAGGAAATAGAGCAAATTCAAAAGCAAAGGTCAACAAAGTTCATTTCTCATTTATTAAATTTACAAAGTACAAAAACCCCTGAGGGGTCACATCGTTCGATTACAAAGCCCCGGAGGGTCATTACATACAAGGTACAAAGGCTTACAAGAATCTACGCATATATCTGAGGAGCAGAAGGATATATATGTGATGAAACCTGGGCGCTCGATCCGCCCTCGAGAGTTCATCTCCGGTATCAGCATACCCGGGCGCCCCACCCTCGAGCACGTATCATCGAGGGTAAATCCTTCGACCTCCACCTTCTATAGGTTTCTAGCTCGATCCCCTAAGAGATCTCCGTCAGGGAAGATACAGGGAAGGAAAAGAAGGGGATGTGGAGGAGGTAGAGAAAATAGACATGGCCCGCCAAAGCCAACGCTTGAAAATTTAGCGGGCCCCCGTCTCAACAGCCGGCGGTGCCACTTTATCCTTTGGGAAAGAAGAGCCCTAGGAATGAAGTGCCATACCAGACCCAGGTAGAAGAGTGAGCAGCGGTGCATAATCTGAACGACCATCTAAGCAAAGGTGAAACCTACTCTCCATCCATCACCAACTCGAGTCGAAGATAACAGCAATGGCCAATGTACATGTTTACGTTTGATGAAGGTAGACCCCGACAGAAGGCTTCGACACGGCCCGGAAGACCACCTCCAAACAGCCTCAAGATAGAAATCTCCCATCATGATAATCAAAGACAAAAGAAGACGATGGGAAGGAAGAAGCAAAACGTATCAACAGAAGTATTGAGATGAAATATGTAATGTCACAAAATGACCTCATTTATAGGGGGGAAACAAAACGGTCATCGATGCTATGAAAGATTGTCCGATGGGTATAATTACTACATCCTTGAAAAAATTAACCAACGATAGAACTTTTCCTCGAGGAGCGGAACGACATGATGTCGAGCAGGGATCTATGAGACATGCCAATGGTTACGAGCGATTGTGCCGTGATATGAATCGCCATTATAGCATCGCCAAAGGAAGCTCAAGGAGTGAAGCGTCGGAATCGTTTCCCATCACTTCATCATGAGAAACAAAAAGACTATCTGTACGCAGTAAAAATCAAAAGACTTGATTTTTGCTATCAAGACGATTTTGGAAGCCTTCCTCGAGACCCCGAGGATGGAAGGCCACGATTGAGTTCTCGGTCTCAGGGCTTATCGAGGTCCGAATCAAAGGAAGTAGGGCCCGAGGTCAGGGTGAGAGAAGTTGTCTCTGAAGCACATGGCTATTACACCTGAAAAGGCCGGTCTATCTGTAACCTACTGAGATGACGTGTGATAGGTCGTCCCATCTTTCTACTCTTGTAAATAATATATGCATACTTTTATCAAGTCCCCTCACATATATAAGGGGGACTCACCCCACCTTGTAAGGGACACATGTTGTTCCACTTCTCCAATAAGCAATAATATCTCTCTCTAGCTCTTTCTTCTAAGTTATCTATGTTCTTCGACCCCGAGGTCGCCCCAGCATTTTATTGTTCTTCGTCATTTAGTTCAAGATTGGCGATATAAAGCCTTGCTTATATATATGCTTACCTGTTATTCCCTTCCCGACTACCCTCGATAAGATTACCTTCGACAAGTCCGAGGTAGGCTCGAGGCCTGGCCCCGAGGTATCTACTGGCTAGTTCTAAGCCCGGGAACGTCCCCTTACTGGTTCGATTGTTATTTTGGATAGCTTGATCTTTACTGTTTTACTCTATGTTTAGCATTCATCACCCTTAAAACTAGTTCGGGAATAGATCACGTATTTTTAGAATCCCATTTCTAAATTTAATTGTTGTTACCATTTTCACAGTAAACATATATCCTATCATGGTTCTTTATTATTACATGATGTGTCATTCGCGCTCGTTACCATATTACATTGTTGTTATCATTGTTTGCTACTTTGCCGCTTTATCTTATCTTCACTATTCTCTGAGCCGAGAGTCTATCAGAAACAGCCTTTCTACCTTTATAAGGTAGAGGTAAGATCTACGTATACACTACCCTCCACAGATCCTATTATAGGATTACACTGATTTTTTTGTTGTTGTAAACTATATGCCTAGTCAAATTAACATCGTCACTTATACTAGGACGGAGGAAGTATGTATTTTACGTTTAAAATTCAAAAGTATATACTTTTTTCGTCTCATTTTATGTGAATGTACCTACTATGTGAGGAGTTAATTAAAGTGCTCCATCGCAGAATTATCAATTGTGGATGTTAGCGAGTTCATGCACTGAATAAATTCTTAATAGCGAACGCTTCACATTATGGGCTCCTAAGTGGTGCAAATTTCAATAAGTCAGATTAGTGGATTTCGAGGTTATACCAAAAAGAAAAAAATCGATATAAGCTAATGTTACTAACGAGCTTCAAGGTCGTCTAGATCGCCAAACCTATCACACAACAGTATTTCTACATCATTAATGAATTAAGCCATTACAATGAACGGCTAGGCAATGACTTAAAAACATTGTTATTTGGATCCACACATTCAACAAAATGGTGAAGGAACACATAGAACTGAACTGCCGGATATGACAGCAGAGGGAAAAGAAAAAGATGCATTGGTGCTGGGAGATACACGATAAGTCAAGCACAGGAACAAACATAAAATTAGGGTAACACACCACTCAAAGCTATTATTTTCAAATCCTTTCCCTGATAACAAGGAAGGAAAAAACCAAAGCAATGAGTCCAGCCACTGCGGATGGGAAAGAACTGATGATGGCACTCCCGGGTTCCATCGGAGCTGCCATTGGTTCATGGTGATGGCCTTCATGCGCAGCCACAGCAACCACCATGATCACAACACTAGCAATGAAGTTGAATGCTACAGCTGAGACCTTGAAAGCCATTATTATACGGCCTTCTCTTCAAATGTTTTGACTTCTATTTGTTGGAGCAAATGGCAATGTTTGATTAGGCCTCGACTGCTTGTTTTAGTATTAATTCTACATGCTTATATAGAAATCTTTTAGAAGGGTGTTATGACTCCAGGCCGGCAACTATCGATTGTACGATCCATTACAGGTTTGTACTTTGTACTATCATCCTAGCTTATTTCTTCCGTTGACTTTCTCCCTTTTGATAGACACAAATTCATAATTATTTAAAGTAGTTGAGATCAGAATGAATGTGATATATATAGTATTTTCATATACGTATGCATAGCAAGCCAAAAGCTATACGTTGAACTAAATAAAACCCGCCCTAGATCCGCCGCTGCCCCTGAATCTTTTCCTCTCTCTTGTTTTTCAAATGATCCAAGAAGCAAGAAAATGGAGATCATTTCGAAAAGTTCGGTAATGGAAATTTTAATTATTATAGTTAATAGTTTGAAGTGACACATGTAATAGCACTACTAAAAAATCAGGTTTTAGCGACGGACAAATTCTATAGCTAAATAGAAAAATTCGTCGCTAATCTCATTTAGCGACGAATTAACAACGGATTATCAAGAAATTCTGTTAGCTACGAGCGTTTTAGCGACAGATTAACAACAACGTTCGTAACTAATTCCAGTTTTTTTTAAGTGAATATTCTAGGGAAAAATGAATTTAGTGATCTGTAAGGATTTGAAAAGGCCAAATAAGAACATGAGAACAATTCTATAAAGCATTGATTAGATGATGCAGCTACATTTGAGACTTTGACAACTTAAAAAACTAATATATTAAGAATAAATATAACAATTCTATAAAGCATTGACTTTTTATATATATATATAGACATTCGCATTCGGAGAGATGTCGCAATCATAATGTTCTACTTTTGAGATTTTGTGACTTGTCCAACCAATATGTTTTGCTTCAAGAGTTGGAAGATTAACAGGATTATCCTGATTTGTTTATCTCTGACGGTAAGATCATGAGACGACTTACGAAGTAGTTTCAATATAACGACTAGATGTGATTATTACATTTTTTTGTTACCAACTAAAACAAAATTGTATTATTAAGGATTTATATTAGAGCATACATTGCGAGATTATTTACAGTATAAAACTATATATGGATATGTATGAGGCAAGACCCATGCAATCCTTGATGCTGCTGAATAGTATAAACATTTGCGTCGATGGTCAATTTCCGTTTGTATCTCTAATATACTTCATTGAGAAAATATCTTTATCGATGTGAATATTTTTTAATGTCTCATATTGGAGGGGTCCGAAGTTGCGATAAGATGCATCTACCCCTGACATATTAGTTGAGAGAATGCGTTGTCTCGTTATCTGATCTTCTCGGTCCTCATTTCATGAGCTAAATTTTTGGTTTTTGTTAGATCTAATGTTTATTTTCTCGTAACAATATGCGCATCAATTTTATTATGTGATAACCCAAAAGGCCATCACTTATTTTTAAATTTAATTCCGTATTTCACAGGCCGTGAAAACCTCTTTTAGCCCCGCCTCGATTTGCGTGCGCAGTCCGGGCGCGTATCCGGAAAGCTTAAATATGAAAATCTATGAAAAATAATAAAATTTGGTTATAAATTGAGTTAATTTGACTTCAGTCAACATTTTGGATAAACGGACCCGGACCCGTGATTTGACAGTCCCTAGGAAAATATGGGATTCGGATGTATGCCCGGAATCGAATTCCGAGGTCCCGAGCCCGAGAAATTAATTTTTAAAGGAAATTATTTTTCTGAAATTGTTAAGGAAATTTGACAAGAACGTGTTGGTATCGGGCCCGTATTTTGGTTCCGGCGCCCGGTACAGGTCTTATATATGATTTAAGATGTTTCTGTAAAATTTGATAAAAAACGAACATCGTTTGACGTGATTCGGACTTGAATTGCTAAAGTTGAAGTTTTAAGAAGTTTGAGAAAAAAAAGCTTTGATTTTGAGGTTTAATTTGTTGATAATGATGTAATTTTGGCGATTTGATCGCACAAATAAGTTCGTATGATGTTGTTGAGTTAGTACGTGTGTTTGGTTAGGAGCCCTGAGGGCTCGAGTGTATTTCGGATGTGATTCGGGAAGTTTTAGACTTGAGCAAAAGTTGCAGATTTTGCTGTTCAGTGCACAGAGAAATTGTTCTTCGCGTTCGCGTGGTCCCACTCGCGAACGCATAAGGCAAAATCCAAGTGTCATTTTTTCTTCTTTGCGAACGCGAAGCCTGAGACGCGAACGCGAACGCGAAGCCGAGGGGGGAGGTACCCTTCTCGAACGCGACCAGGATCTCGAGAACGCGTAAGGCAATGGGCCTGGGGAGGGAGTTCTCATTTTATTCTACGCGAATGCCTTCAGACCTGACTCATCGCGAACACGATGAGCCTATCGCGAACGCGAAGAGTGTTTTCGCCCAGTTATTTTAAAAGACCAAAAACAGAACCCATTACGGGATTTCATAAAATTTTCAAAAATCCTTTCTTCTCCAAAGCTCCTAGGCGATTTTTGAAGCATTTCTTCACCAAAGATTGTTGGGTAAGTATGATTTAACTTGTTTTCTTCATTTTCCATCAACACCCACTAGAATTTTAGGCCTAAAACATGTGATTAAGGGTACAAAGTTAGGAATTTTGGAATAACTATGGCTTTTTGATTAATGGTGATTTAGACCTTATTTTGGGGTCGAATTTTAAAAATAATTATATATTTGGGCTCGTGGGTAAATGGGGGATTTAATTTTGGTCTGACCTCGTATTTTGACCAAGTGGGCCCGGGATCGATTTTTGGATTTTTGGGAAGAATGATTAAAAATCTATAGATTAGCATTGGAATTGGATTGTTTAGCATTTATAGATTTTATTAAATTGATTATGCATAGATACGGTTCTGTTGGAGCCTAATTCGAAAGGAAAGGCGGCTTTTGAGGATTGAGTTGGTCGTGGAGGTTCGAGGTAAGTGTTTGGTCTAACCATAGCTTGAGGGATTAGGAGTTGTGTCATATTTGCTATTTCTTTCTTGTTGAGTACGACGTACAGGCATGGTGACGAGTATCTATATGTTGGTGTCAAGCATGACCGAGAGTCTTATATTATAATTTTTCATGACTTCGTTGTATTATTCATGCCTTGGTGAATATTTCTATTTGTTGTGTAAAGTTGTAGAAAGAATTGTGACTTATGAACATTGATGAGCGTTGGCTCCAGTTGTAGAATGAATTGCGAAAGTATAAGTGATATTTGAACCTCTAGAACAGTGGCTCGAGTTGTGAAGTGAATTGTAAAGAAAAAGTGAGAAAGAGAAGAGATCATTATGTTGCACCCTTGGCGGGCTGTTGTTGAGTTGTGGTTCCCTTGCATTATGTTATTAATTGATATTATGGATTCTTAGGTTAATGATTCTTTGTGTTGATTAAGGACTATAGTTATAGCTGAGGTAGTTAGGTGTTGTAATAGGTTTGGTTATAACTGAGGTAGTTAGGTGTAGTAACAAGTTTGGTTATTGTTGTGGTAGTTGGATGTTGTAACAGGTTGGTTATAGCTGTGGTAGTTAGATGTTGGAATAAGTTTGATTATAGCTGTGGTAGTTAGATGTTGGAACAAGTGTGGTTATAGTTGTTTCTCTCTTGCCGGGACGTAATTACTTATGTTATCGAATCCCTTGCTCGGATAGTGTGGACCTTATTGATCCCTTGTCGAGACTCTCGTTATAATTGTAAATATTATATATGGATTGGGTTGCACGCCGCAATAATATTATGTATGGATTGGGTTGCATGCCTCAATAATATTATATATGAATCGGGTTGCACGCCGCAATAATATTATATATGGATTGGGTTGCACGCCGCAATAATATTATATATAGATCGGGTTGCATGCTGCCACAATATTATATACGGATCGGGTTACACACCCCAACAAAGATATAATAAAATAGGAGCAGGTAGTACGCCCACCACAAGATATAATGATATGGGAGCGGGTGGTACGCCTACACATGATGTTAAAAAAAAGAAGTGAAATCTGCCTTGTTTTCCTTACTCTTGTTACGAGTTGGATTTTGATTCCTTTATAGTTCTGTTGATATTCTGTTTTTACTTGTTATTCCCTGAAGTATGTTTCCCCCCTCCCATCTCTACTTGCTTATTTTTGTTTTACTTTCCGTTGTATATTATATAACTGCACAGGATTATTTGGTATTCTGGTCCTAGCATCGTCACTACTTCGCCGAGATTAGGCTAGGCACCTACCAGCACAGGGGGTCGCTTGTGCTAATGCTACACTTTATATTTTTTTGTAGACCCAGTGTTGCAGACTTTGGACTACGGTGGGATTGCTGATTCTTTCTCATCAGGTGACCCGAGGTAGTCCTACAGGCGTCCGCAGGCCTTGGCATCTTCTTCTAATTTCTATTTCTGTTTTTGATTTTCCTTATATTCCGGAACACTGTATTAATATTTCTTCAAACTTTGTATGTAGTAAATCTTAGACCGTCTGTGATACTATAACACCAAATTTTGGGTGGTTAATAGTTTTCATATATTTTATCGTTGTCTTCTGTTGTTATTGTTGATACTCAATTTTTCCCTATGTATTTTTGTATGCAAAAAAACTTTTAAAAAAAATAACATGTACATGCATATATAAGCATGCCCAAGTATTTTGGTATTTTACCTAATTTTTTAAAGATTTTCAAAATCAATTTATTGTCTATTTTAGCAGTATAAAATCCAATAATTATTTCCAAAGATTATTATTTAGGTGAATGACCTATTTTCATTCTCATATTTACTCTAAAATATAGCTAAGGTGATTTTTATATATTTTTATAAATTTATTTGGTATTTAAAATACTAAATTGCATGTAATTGCAATTGTAGCCTACTTTAAGATTAACAGCATTTTATAATTATAAAATTGGGTCCAGCATTTTTAAATTAATAGTTATATACTATTAATTTTCAGTACTTTTAATTTGCTTTTAGTATCATCTTCACTATTTTTATAAAATAAAAAGGGGAAATTGGCTATTTAATAATTAGCCCTATTTGTATTTCAATAACAGCCCCATTACATTTCGATTGTCGCCCTTAATTTGACTCAATTAAATCAACCCAATCCCATTTGGATCCAACCCCTGACCCAATTCCAAATGACCCGCTTGGTTCCTACTATTGATCCAGGTCGTTGATCATTTTGATAAACGGCCATAAACTACCCTTACCTTTTTTAACTCCAAACGACTACCCTAATCCCTCATTTCCCATCTCTCAGCCGCCTTTGAAACCTCTTATCTCTCAAACTCTCCGAAACCCTAGCCTCCTTCTACCCCTCTTCAACCACCACTCCACCGGAATCCATGGCTTCTCAGGCCATGATGGTTGGTACTCACTCCCCTCCATCAGTAAACCATGGTTGTTCGAAACTTCGAGACCTTACCTCGATGGTTCTCCTTTAGATATTTCTCATATCTGTAGATCTATGGCTTCTCCGATCATTACCCCGACATATTCAACTCTATGAGCCTTTTCAACTCAGGATCTAACTTTCCTCAAGACATTTCTAATTTTTAGGATTTTCTCTGAAACCCTAAGCTGTCCGAGGTTTTTTACTTGCTTATTTTTTCTTAGATATGGAAAATGTCAGTGTTCTATTGAACTTTTTAAAGGTTTTCCTCAAATTCTCTTTTAAAATCGTTTAATTTCGATTTAGGGTTCTGAAAGGATTTTCAAAGGCATCTTTCTGATTCTTTTAGTTCTTTCTTTATGTGTGTTTGTATATGTTATGCTCGTATGACTTCTCTTACTACGCATGTACTGTTCTTCTACTTTCTTTTTCTACTATACATGTTAATCCTGTACTCACATGTTAATCTGTGTTATGTTTTCCTTACTCCTCTACTATATGTGTTTACTGTGAGTTCTTTGATGTTGTTTGCTTTACTGGACTATGTTTGTGTTCTTACTAAGCATGATTCATCTGTTTTTGCCTAAGTGTGTATCACTTTTCTTCTGAACTTATTTAAGTTCTAAGTTTTTTCTCAAAAACATGTTCTCCATGCTCTTAACAGTGTATCGTGTCTGTTTATTTCTCATTAGTCTTTGGAAAAGACTTCTGAACCTCTATCGAGTGGCTTGCCTTCTCATCTCTATTGTCTAATTCATCTTGAAACCCCGATTTAGGGTTTCCTTTAGCGATTTTGATTTTTGTGTTTGAATTAGGGTTCCACTTTGGGACTCTGGACTCTCAGACTCATTGTGAGTCTACAAATTGGACTTGTACCCTTTTTTCTTACGATTCTGAATCTCTCTTTGATTAAACTCTCTTCTAAATAACTTGACAGTCCTTTTTTGATCCATATATTTGTGTGTTTTATATATATAAGAACTCTTCTTTTCAAAATTGTTTTACCAACTAATGACTGATTCTGAAGTCCTTTAATGGGGCTAATATGGCATATATCCGTAATCAAATTTCGAGGTCCCGAGCCCGAGAAATTAATTTTTAAAGGAAATTTTAAATGAAATTTGACTAGAACGTGTTGGTATCGGACCCATATTTTTGTTCTGGTACCTGGTACAAGTCTTATATATGATTTAAGATGTTTCTATAAAATTTAGTAAAAAAATGGACGTCGTTTGACGTGATTCGGACTTGAATTGCTAAAGATGATGTTTTAAGAAGTTTGAGAAAAAAATGCTTTGATTTTGAGGTTTATTTTGTTGATAATGATGTTATTTTGGTGATTTGATCGCACGGATAAGTTCGTATGATGTTGTTGAGTTAGCACGTGTGTTTGGTTGGGAGCCCCGAGGGCTCGGGTGTATTTCGGATGTGATTCGGGAAGTTTTAGACTTGAGCAAAAGTTGCAGATTTTGCTGTACAATGCACAGAGAATTTGTTCTTCGCGTTCGTGTGGTCCCACTCGCGAACGCATAAGGCAAAAATCCAAGTTCCATTTTTTCTTCTTCGCGAACGCGAACGCAAAACTGAGGGAGGAGGTACCCTTCGCGAACGCGACCAGGATCTCGCGAACGCGTAAGGCAATGGGCATGGGGAGGGAGTTATCATTTTATTCTACGCGAAGGCCTTCAGACCTGACTCATCACACGATGAGCCTATCGCGAATGCGAAGAGTGTTTTCGCCCAGTTATTTTAAAAGACCAAAAATAGAGCCCATTACGGGATTTCATAAAATTTTCAAAACCCTTTCTTCTCCAAAACTCCTAGGCGATTTTTGAAGCACTTCTTCACCAAAGCTTCTTGGGTAAGTATTATTTAACTTGTTTTCTTTATTTTCCATCAACACGCACTAGAAGTCTAGGCCTAAAACATGTGATTAAGGGTAGAAAGTTAGGGATTTGGGTATAACTATGGCTTTTTGATTAATGGTGATATAGACCTAGTTTTGGGGTCGAATTTTAAAAATAATTATATATTTGGGCTCGTGGATGAATGGGGGATTTAATTTTGGTCTGACCTCGTGTTTTGACCAAGTTGGCCCGAGATTGATTTTTGGGAAGAATGATTAAAAATTTGTAGATTAGAATTGGAATTGCATTATTTAGCATTTATTGATGTTATTAAATCGATTATGCATAGATACGATTCTGTTGGAGCCTAATTCGAAAGGAAATGCGGCTTTTGAGGATTGAGTTGGTCGTGGAGGTTCGAGGTAAGTGTTTGGTCTAACCTTAGCTTGAGAGATTAGGAGTTGTGTCCTATTTGCTATCTGTTTCTAGTTGAGTACGATGTATAGGGATGGTGACGAGTATCTATATGTTGGTGTCAAGCATGACCGTGAGTCTTATATTGTGATTTTTAATGACTTCGTTGTATTATTCATGCCTTGGTAAGTATTTCTATTTGTTGTGTAAAGTTGTAGAAAGAATTGTGACTTATGTTATTGATGAGCGTTGGCTCCAGTTGTAGAACGAATTGCGAAAGTATAAGTGACATTTGAACCTCTAGAACATTGGCTCGAGTTGTGAAGTGAATTGTAAAGTAAAAGTGAGAAAGAGAAGAGATCATTATGTTGTCCCCTTGGCGGGCTATTGTTGAGTTGTGGTTCCCTTGCATTATGTTCTTATTTGATATGACGGATGCTTAGGTTAATGATTCTTTGTGTTGAGTAAGGACTATAGTTATAGCTGAGGTAGTTAGGTGTTGTAATAGGTTTGGTTATAGCTGAGGAAGTTAGGTGTAGTAACAAGTTTGGTTATAGTTGTGGTAGTTAGATTTTGTAACAAGTTTGTTATAGCTGTGGTAGTTAGATCTTGGAACAAATTTGATTATAGTTGTGGTAGTTAGATGTTGGAACAAGTGTGGTTATAGTTGTTTCTCCATTGCCGGGACGGAAATACTTATGTTATCGAATCCCTTTGCTGGGATAGTGTGGACCTTATTGATCCCTTGTCCAGACTCTCGTTATAATTGTAAATATTATATATGTATCGGGTTGTACGCCGCAATAATATTATGTATGGATTGGGTTGCACGCCGCTATTATATTATTTATGGATCGGGTTGCACGCCGCAATAATATTATATATGGATTGGGTTGCACGCCGCAATAATATTATGTATAGATCGGTTTGCATGCCGCAACAATATTATATACGGATCAGGTTACACGCCGCAACAATATCATATACGGATCGGGTTACACGCAGCAACAAAGATATAATAAAATAGGAGCGGGTGGTACGCCCACCACAAGATATAATGATATGGGAGTGGGTGGTACGTCTACCACATGATGTTAAAATAAAGTGAAATCTGCCTTGTTTTCCTTACTCTTGTTAGGAGTTGGATTTTGATTCCTTTATAGTTTTGTTGATATTCTGTTTTTACCTATTATTCCCTGAAGTATCTTTCCCCCCTCCCATCTCTACTTGCTTATTTTTGTTTTACTTTCCGTTGTATATTATATAACTGCACAGGTTTATTTGGTAGTTTGGTCCAAGCCTCATCACTACTTCGCCGAGATTAGGCTAGGCACTTACCAGCACATGGGGTCGGTTGTGTTGATACTACACTTGACATTTTTTTTGTAGACCCCAGTGTTGCAGACTTTTGACCGCGATGGGATTGCTGATTCTTGCTCATCAGGTAACCCGAGGTAGTCCTGCAGGCGTCCGCAGGCCTTGGCATCTTCTTCTAATTACTATTTTTATTTTTGATTTTCCTTATATTCTGGAACAGTGTATTAATATTTCTTCAGACTTTGTATGTAGTAAATTTTAGAGCGTCTGTGACACTATGACACCAGATTTTGGGTGGTTAATAGTTTTCATATATTTTATCGTTGCCTTCCGCTGTTATTGTTGATACCCAATTTTTCCCTATGTATTTTTGTATACAAAACACTTTCAATACAAATAGCATGTATATGCATATATAAGCATGCCCAAGTGTTTTGGTATTTTACCTAATTTTTTAAAGATTTTCAAAATCAATTTATTGTCTATTTTAGCAGTATAAAATCCAATAATTATTCCCAAAGATTATCATATTGGTGAATGACCTATTTTCATTCTCATATTTACACTAAAATATAGCTAAGGTGATTTTTGTATATTTTTACAAATTTATTTGATATTTAAAAGACTAAATTGCATATAATTATAATTGTAGCCTACTTTAAGATTAATAGCATTTTGTAAATGTAAAATTGGGTCCATTATTTTTAAATTAATATTTATATAATATTAATTATTTTAGTACTTTTAATTTGGTTTTAAAATCATCTTTACTATTTTTATAAAATAAAAAGGGAAAATTGGCTATTTAATATTTAGACCTATTTTTATTTCAATAATAGCCCCATTACATTTCGATTGTAGCCCTTAATTTGACTCAATTAAATCAGCCAAAACCCATTTGGATCCAACCCACGACCCAATTCCAAATGACTCGCTCGAATCCTACTATTGATCCAAGCCGTTGATCATTTTGATCAACAGCCATAAACTACCCTTACCTTTCTTAACTCCAAACGACTACCCTAATCCCTCATTTCCCATCTGTCAGTTGCCTTTGAAACCTTTCGTCTCTCAAACTCTCTAAAACCTAGCCTCCTTCTACCCCTCTTCAACCACCACTCCACCGGAATCCATGGCTTCTCAGCCAATGGATGGCTGGTACTCTCTCCGCTCCATCAGTAAACCATGGTTGTTTGAAGCTTCGAGACCTGACCTCAATAGTTCTCCTTCAGATCTTTCTCAGATCTGTAGATCTATGGCTTCTCCGGCCATTACCCCGGCATATTCAGCTCTATGAGCCTTTTCGACTCATGATCTGACTTTCCTCAAGACATTTCTCATTTTTAGGGTTTTCTCTGAAACCCTAAGCTGTCCGAGTTTCTTTACTTGCTTATTTTTTCCTAGATCTGGAAAATGTCTGTGTTTTATTGAACTTTTAAAGGTTTTCCCCCAATTCTCTTTTAAAATTTAATTTCGATTTAGGGTTTCTGAAAGGATTTTCAAAGGCAACTTTCTAATTCTTTTTGTTCTTTCTTTTTGTGTGTTTGTCTGTGTTATGCCTGTATGACTTCTCTTACTATGCATGTGTTGTTCTTCTACTTTCGTTTTCTACTATACATGTTAATCATGTACTCACATGCTAATCCGTGTTATGTTTTCCTTACTCCTCTACTATATGTGTTTACTGTGAGTTCTTTGATGTTGTTTGCTTTACTGGACTATGTTTGTGTTCTTACTAAGCATGATTCATCTATTTTTGCCCAAGTGTGTATCACTTTTCTTCTGAACTTTTTTAAGTTCTGAGTTTTTTCTCAAAAACATGTTCTCCATGCTCTTAACTGTGTATCGTGTCTGTTTATTTCTAATAAGTCTTTGGAAAAGACTTCTTAACCTCTATCGAGTGGCTTGCCTTCTCATCTCTATTGTCTGATTCATCTTGGAACCCCGATATAGGGTTTCCTTTAGAGATTTTGATTTTTGTATTTGAATTAGGGTTCCATTTTGGGACCCTAGACTCTCAAACTCATTGTGAGTCTACAAATTGGACTTGTACCCTTTTTTCTTATGATTCTGAACCTCTCTTTGATTAAACTCTCTTCTAAATAACATGACAGTCCTTTTTGATCCATATATTTGTGTGCTTTATATATATAAGAACTCTTCTTTTCAAAAATGTTTTACCAACTAATTGATTGATTCTGAAGTCCTTTAATGGGGCTAATTGATTGTTAGTGATTGCCTTTAAATTAAACCTTTCTTTACCCCTTTTATGACTTGGTTCATTTGAGTAAAAGCCTGTAACTTTGATTTTCTTGGTTGTTTGATTGATTCCCTTTCTTTATTTTTCACAAACCGTGTACCATTGGACTTGTGCCTTAAATAACTCATGTGTATTTACCCCTTCTTGTATTACTTTGGTGAAAGTTTTAATCAAATTCTTTCCTTAAATATCTTCTACCCGTTTGAAATCAAATCCCTTAATATCAGCATTCTTGTTTACTTTGCTGTTCATGTTCACTGATTAAATTGTGTATGTTCTTTCCTTGCATCTGTTTCTATTGTGAATCCTTACCCCCTATTCCCCTCTATGTGTCTGAGTTAAGGTTTTTATCTTGGTAGTATCCAAATTACTGCTCGGGTCTGAATTTGATCTTTAATGGATCCTAACTCCTAAAATTTGGCTAACAGGCTGGTCGGGGGTGTGCCAGCATTCCTGATTGCTGGGCATGACCACTGGCCTGCCCTAGCCTTCCCTAATTCCCCTCTATGCGCTTACACTTACTCTTAGACTCTAAGTTCTGCACCCTCATATGAGCCTCGCTTTGGGACCTTGAGCTCCCTCTAAACTTGGACATTTGAGGGATGGCCCTTCCACACTGCACTATAATCTCATTCTGTAATGTATTTGGGGTGTAAGCACTGCTCGGAGCCCTTTGAGGTTCTTAGGGAACTTCGACATATCCCAAATAAGAGAAAGGTCTTGGAAAAGTGATCCTGGAAGTTGGTTTATCTCATATTCTTAGACCTTGAGTCTGAATTAGGCTGTTTGGTTGTAGCTTGAATTTCTGATATAATTTTTATCTTTCTTGATTCATTCGGGTCTGTAATAATTTGTAATAACTATGGGGTTCTAGTAAAAAGGGAGGGTCATTTATGTATGCATATGGGTAGACAGCATGCTCGTAGGGATTACTATTTACAAATTCTACATTTTATGCATAACATATAGAACTCCTGCCTATAAGTTTCTGCATATAGAAATCATGTATAAGTTTCTACACTTACGCATCTAGAAATCCTGCCTATAAGTTCTACATTACACGTAGAAATCCTGCCTATAAGATTGTTTCATTACTGCATTAGAAACCATGCCCATAAGTTTCTGCATATAGAAATCATGATTATAGTTTTGTTTCTGCACCTCTGCATATACGTCTGTCATTAGGCAAATATAATCGTACGTTTAATTATAATCAACTTCATTCTAGATACCATGCCTATAGGACTCCTGCACTTATGTAATCGTCTTAAAACCAACAACGCTTAGAAATCATGCCTATAGGATGTAATCAGTTGAATCAGCTTCGTCAATTTCATCTATGAGTTTAAAATCAGTAGCAAGGTCATTTAAAATGTGCAGAACTTTTGTTTATAAAACCATTGACCTTTCTTTAAAATCAGTACGCCTTCTGCGTTGTTAGATATCATGTTTATAGGCCTCATCTAGGCAAACCAGTAGGTAATTAATCAACTGTGTCAGTCCCTGATAAACTACAACCAGACAAGGCCTAATTCGGACTTCTCATCTGAGAAATATGTGATAAAGCAGCCTGTCCTAACGCTTTAAATTTAATTCAGACTATAACCAGTATTTGACATCATGCTAGATAATTTGCTTCTTTAAGTGAAGAGGCATGTTTGAGCCTTTAATCTGCATTGTGTGTTTTGTTTGTCGCCTTAGACTTTTATCCTTTTAAACTCTAAAAATCCCCCAACTCCCTCCCTCTTTTTAGAATTAGTAGTCCCAAATGCCTCCGGGACTAATAGGATTTGGACGGGTAATAGCATGCAATAAGTAACGATATTATTCAGCGTTTTAATACCTTAACGGTTGGGAAGGGTAGATATGGACATGATGACCGTTGCGCTAGTACCATGTGCAGCCCCTTTTTTAGGAGTGATTGCCGAGTATTGCATTGATGTGATCCATATTGATTATAAACTTAGGACCCCCTTCCCCTTTACTTGTTTTCATTTATTGTTTAAATCTTTTTTCTTAAAATTTATTGCCCTCTTCTTCTACTCAAATTTCAATTTACTTGCAATATTATGTGAAAACCCCCTCTATTTGAACCCTTATTTGTTTACTTGTTATGTGAAGTCACAATTATAATATGGCCGGAAACCACACTAGTGGATCTTGGGGGTGCCTAATACCTTCCCCCCGAGATAATTTCTAGCCCTTACCCAAACTCTGTTTCTTCAACTCAAACCCTTCTTAGTGTCCTAATGCACTTTAATCATTAGGTGGTGACTCTTCAATTCAAAACTCAATTCCCAAAAGGGAACGAGTTGTCCTCCCAAATGTCATAAACCCAATTTCACCTTAGAAAAATGGGGTGTGACAGCATGGCGACTCTGCTGGGGATATTCTTTAGGCTTTTACCATTTCATGTTACTTGTGACTTTACTGCTTCTTTATTTCCTTTATTTAATGTTTTTATCTCTTTTCTACTGCGAAACTGACTTGGCTCTTTGTTTCTTTTCTTTAATGCTTTATTATATCGCTTTCCTTCAATATTGTTGTAATTATGAGCAATTATTGCAATCATTACTTTATGAACATGAAAATACGTGACAACTTGTTTCATTCTTGCAATTGCATATTCAACATCATATTCCACTCGTGCCAAACAAAATACCATAGCAACGCCTATAATGAGTGGTTGCGCCCTTCCGATATTATCACCCCCTAAATTTGGCAAAGGCGTATTTACGGTAAAACCAGTCCATCAGCGCTGCAGTCGACAATTTCGTTCCTTTCCCTCTTGAGTTGTCCGCTCAAGGGTACCGATCTAGCACCCCATAGAAACCTTACTCTGTTCAACTGTGCATGAATCGCTGTCAAACCTAGCCAAGTCGGTTATGCTGTCCGCATAATGACTCTTTAAGATAGCCTTGTCGAAAGTCCACTGGGTTTCCTTGGAACCCAAATAGATATTAACACGTCTGTGCATTTATTTGGAGAACTAAATACTGCTTATGCCAAAAATGAGGCACGAAGTCCCTAGATTCGGCATGGTAACCAACATCCACCCAAGGTTGCTAAGCTGGTGGGAAGACCTTCACTCCGGTGATCAGACCCTCATCCATAAATATTTGGGAAATTTGCCTTCTCTTCTGGAAATCCAACCCGACAACAAAATCATAGAGGCTGCAACTCTATTCTGGGATGGAGATAGGTATGTGTTCCGCTTCGAGAACCTTGAAATGACACCTTTGCTTGAGGAAATAGGAGGACTAGCTGGTATCCCATGGGAGACTCCGGGTTTGCTTAGGCCAGAAAATCGCAAGGGTAGGGGTTTTGTCAAAATGATGGGACTAAAGAAGAACACAGACTTGACCTGTTTGAAACATTCCTACATTCATTTTGACTATTTGTACGGGAGATACGGCCATAGCAAGTCGTACCGCACTTACCCAGATGAATTTTCCCTCACATCATTGGGGCATATCCACAGAAAAGTCTTCATCTTTATGATCTGCTTTTTGGGGATGATAGTATTTCGTATGAAGAAGGCTAGGATCCATACCAGACTGGCCATGGTCACCAAGACTTTAATTCAAGGAATTGGCGGGCAGCCTTTTAGCATAGTACCTATGATCATTGCGGAGATATACCGAGCCCTGTAAAATTGTCAACGAGGGGCCAAACACTTTGAGGGTTGTAAATTACTGCTCCAACTATGGCTCATGGAGCACCTCCAAAGGGGTGAATATTGACAAGAGATTCTGCGCAGAGACTGGGATAATCATATCGCCTTCCATCAGCCAAGGGGAATGAACTATATGCCTAACATGTTTTCCCAACCAGAAGATGCTAAAGGGTGGGTAGAGTTTTTCGAAAATCTGAAAGAGGACCAAGTGCAATGGATGTTCGAATGGTTCCCTACAGAAGAGTTCATTGTCTGATCTTGGGATGTAGCATTTCTTATACTCATCGGTCTGAAAGGAACTTATCCTTATGTCCCTCTCCGAGTCATGAGGCAGGAAGAAAGCAAGTTATACCAAGGGTCGACAAAATGAGCCACTTCATGGCCGACTTTCAAGATGATGATAGTCCTTGTATATGTGGCACTGCAAAATCATCCAGGGAAAGGATTCCATAGAACCAGACATGTACCATGCTAGTTATACTCCATACTATCCAAGTCGTTTGGGGGACGATCATAGTGGGTTAGGACAACCCGGGTTTGTTCGAGGTCACAGGATCATCGACGAAAAGGCTGAAGTATAAGTTAAGTACAACCAATTGCGCAAGAGGATTTGGGAATGCAAAAGTGAGCACCGAGAAATTCAAGAAGCCCATCAAAAGCTGATTAAAGAATGGAAAGATATGGCTATCATCGCCAACAAGCGACTGGGTATTTGGAGCGGGGTTTAGTGGAGCTAGAAAGGAAGTTCATCCAGAGGATTGAAAACTGCCAGAATGCTGAGGGAAACAAAGGAAGACACTTGGCTAGAGCCTACTTGCTGCTGGGACTACGTGAGCTGGTGAAGCTGTTCGATAGAGCTAAAGATGTTGAGTCTGGGGAAGGTCCTTCTGGGACCAACTAGTTAGGAGTCTTTTCTTTGCTTTAAATGTAATAATGTCAATGGCCATTAATGACATTTTATTTTCTGCTATTTTAGTGTCGTTTTCGGATTCGTATTATTTTTATCAATAAAATGAGGCATTTAGCATTATCAGTTCTCCAAATCAACTTGTCGCTAGGCCTACCTCAGGCATAATGAGGCTCCCAAATTAGGACACGATTTATATTCTTGCACTATGTGTTTAAATATTGCAACATTTTCTTCTCACGATCCTCACTAACTTGTTACCTTGATTTGTTTTTACTTTTGTTTATTCCCATCCCCAAAGGTTAGTTCGTGCACTCTAGAATCGTCATCTTACTCCATATGATCTAAGGGCCCTCCACCTCCTCCTCCTTCGAGTCCTATCAGAAACAAGAACAAGGAAAAAATGGAAGATTTGGCCAACATCAGAAAGGAGAATTCAGTTGAAAGGGTAGAGGTTCCTCAGGGTATTCAGGCTCCCAAGGAAGGTGCCTCCCAGCTCGAGCAGAATTTGTTGAAATTTCAGGAAGAATTGGACCAAGTTCGGAACTTGGCAAGCTTGTCATTTTCCCTCACTACCCCAGATGTCAACTTTCCCAACACTCAAAACCCCACACCTCCACAAAACATCCCGAAACCAAAAAACCAACCCGCTTCCCATCATCACTGCAACACATGCCACACTTCAAACAATACCCCTGAACCACTAAAATCCACAAATGATCATCTCCACAACACCCCCATCTATGTGGAAACCATACCACACTATACTCAACCTATTTCAAGCACACCCGAGTCTGATGATAAAGACTCTCTTATTAGGAATCTGGTTGCAGAACTCAAGAAGCTGACTAAATTACGAGGACCTTTGCATTCAGCCAGATGTCGAACTGCCCGAGGGGTACAAACCTCCCAAGTTCAAAATGTTTGATGGCACAGGGGATCCCAGAGTCCATTTGAGGACATACTGCGACAAGCTGGTAGGAGTAGGAAAGGATGAAAAGATTCGCATGAAGCTCTTTATACGAAGCCTGAAAGGGGATGCTCTATCTTGGTACATTAGCCAAGACCCGAAAAAGTGGACAAATTAGGTACGTATGGCATCTGATTTCATAGACAGGTTTAGATTCGACACAGAGAATGCACCAGATGTATTCTACGTACAGAACTCAAAGAAGAAACCTACGGAGACATTTCGCGAGTATGCTACTCGTTGGAGATCAGAAGCTGCCAAGGTCAGGCCGACTTTAAAAGAAGAGCAAATGAATAGGTTTTTTGTCTGGGCTCAAGACCCACAGTATTAGGAGAGGTTGATGCTGAGTGAAGGCCAGAAATTTTCCGACATCATCAAGCTAGGGGATAAGAACGAAGAAGGTATTAAAAGTGGTATAGTCACAAACTTTGAAGCTTTGCAGGCCACCAACAAGGCTCTACAGTCTAGTGGCGCGTCCAAGAAAAGGGATGTGAGTGTAGTGATGGTTGCACAGATAACAAAATCCCCAATCAAATACCAAACCTACCTATTACCTCCACTCACATATCAGCCTACACCAAATTACCAAGCTCCACCACCTACTTACCAATCACCTCCACCTCCCACATATCAGCCTACTTCACCCAGATACTCCTAACCCGCACACGTCTACCAAGCCTACAACACCCAACAAGCCCACTATCAATCACCTTCCCCTCGCCAAAATTTCCCTAGACCCCGACCAAACTTCGACCGCATACCTCCCAAATAATACACTGCCATTGCCGAACCAATCGACCAGTTGTATGAAAGGCTTAAAGTTGCTGGTTATGTCACCCCTATCCCTGCCATAACCCCAGAAAATCCTTCCCAATGGGTCAACCCAAACAAAACTTGTGCATACCATTCCGGCATAAAGGAGCATACCATTGATGAATGCCTCTCTCTGAAGGATAAGATCCAAGCTTTGATTGACAACAAGATCATCGTGGCAAACGAACCTGCTCCGAATATCCACAACAACCCTCTACCAGACAACAAGGGTGGAGGTGTTCACATGATTGAGATAGAAGATGATTGGGAACCCAAAGGATCGATCAGATTGATCGCTGAAGGTGACGAGCCAAAGAAACCAACAGTCACACTTAATCCGATTGTAGTCCAGATCCAGCCTTCCGGAGACGCTGAAGTGAACATGTCCATACCACTTGAGTTCGAAGTACCTTCTTATGCAAAAATGCCAGGACCGATTGAGTTCAAGTTGGGGTCCCCAAAGGCACCTACGTTATTTGAAGTTGTTGTGTTACCTTCCAAAGCAAGGGTACCCATTCCAGTGGAAATGTCAGCCATAGCACCATTCCATACGAAGGCCACCCTTGGGATTACACAGCTGAGGCAAGGAGAAAAGGGAAATTGAAAATCGAAGAAGCAGTTACGACACAGGGCATGACAAGTAGTGATAGAGTTTATACCTCGGAGCATTTGGCTGAGTCAAGTAAGCAAGCCTTCGGTCGGCCGACCATCACTGAAACTGGGCCTGACGACCTCTGTAGGAAGATACAAGCCAAGAAGTACTCAATCATCGATCAATTGAACAAAACACCATCATAGATCTCCATCTTAGCTCTGTTACAAAGCTCTAACGCACATAAGAATGCCTTATTAAAGGTGCTAAGCGTGGCATATGTACCCAACAACATAACTGGAGGAGAAATGGCAAACATGATAGGGCAAGTATTGGAGATTCATAAAATCACTTTCCACGAAGATGAGCTGCCACCGGAAGGGCTAAGCCACAACAAGGCATTACACATCACTGTGCAATGCGAGGAGTATTTCATCATCGGGATTATGATTGACAGAGGGTCCAACCTAAATATTTGTCCATTTTTGACTCTCAGAATATTGGGAAAGAGCCTGCATGAGATCAAGTATGGAGCCATCAATGTCAAAGGTTTCGATGGTTCCCAAAGGTCCATTATTGGGGAAATCAGTTTGTGTCTGCAAATAGGACCTACTTGGTTCGATGTCGACTTTAAAGTAATAGACGTCCCAGCATCTTACTACTTTCTATTGGGAAAGCCCCGGATCCATAACGCTAGGGCTGTAGCATCAACCCTACATCAGGCGGTGAAGTTTGAATGGAATCACCAAGAGGTGATTATTCATGTCGATGGTAGTAATCCTATGTACAGTTGCTAGACCATCCCAACAATTGGAGGAAGAAGAAAGATAGGAGTAGAAACCTACCACCACATTGAGCGAGTCAACACCGTGGACAAGGATAAATGGTAGGATAACAAAATCAAAAGCGTATTGAACTGGTGTGGGTACGAACCTGGCAAGGGACTCAGCAAGAATCTCCAAGGAATTGCTAAGCCTATCAAGTTGAAGAAGCACGATACCACTTTCAATTTGGGATATGAACACACTTGGGAGGAGTTCAACCACTGGTCGCCACCATGGCGCAGCCCCTACTACCCACTGGAACATCTGATACCTCGCTTGGAGCAGACTTTTAAACCAGTCGATGTTATATATGGGTCAGAAGAAGAGGAAGCACTGGCGGCGATGAGGAATTTATTTTTGGAAGATGATGGTATGGACTGTTGTATCATTTTCGAGGAGGAGGGGGAGGATGGCCCTTCCATACAAGTTGTGAGCCAAGGAGCACGCCTCAAAAATTGGTCCATCAGAACCACCAGAGCTCGAAAAGCTTCAGGGTAGCAAGGTTGAACAAAGAACCATGCATTATCTTTATTTTTCGCTAGTTGACTTTATTTCCACATTTTAATTTTGAAATAAGAGCTCCAATGTTCAAAATAATTATGAAACTTATCAAAGCATTTTAGTTTCTTATAAATCTTGCTTTTGTTACTTTTTATCGTTTACTTTATTTACAGAGCATTAATATTACTTATCTTGATGAACTGACGATTGTGACATGCAACGAGACAACGCATTAAGCGGATATAGACTCATAAGAAGATGATATACCAGAAGTGGTTGTTAAAGAGGTTGAGGATTTTGAGAATAGACCTAAGTCTAACTTGGATGAGACTGAGGTTATTAACGTGGGAGATGCAGAAAATGTCAAAGAAACGCGCATCGGTGTTCATTTGTCACCATCTAAAAAGGAAGAGTATACGAAATTTCTAATGGAATACGAGGACATATTCGCCTGGTCGTAAGATGATATGACCGGTCTCAGTACATCTATAGTGGCTCACAAACTGCCAATTGATCCTGCATGCCCGCCGGTAAAGCAGAAGCTCAGGAAGTTCAAACCTGACATGAGTTTGAAAATCAAGGAAGAAGTCACCAAGCAAGTCAAAGCCAAGGTTCTCAGGGTAATAGAGTATCCAACATGGTTAGCCAACATCGTGCCAATACCGAAGAAGGACGGGGAGGTTAGAGTCTGTGTCGACTACCGGGACCTCAACCGGGCCAGTCCTAAAGATGACTTCTCCTTGCCAAACATACACATTCTAATTGACAATTGCGCCAAGCACGAACTGCAATAGTTTGTTGATTGTTTTGCTCGGTGTCATCAGATCTAGATGGACAAAGAAGATGCTGAGAAAATAGCCTTCATTATGTCATGGGGGATGTATTGTTACAAGATGATGTCGTTTGGGTTAAAGAATGCTGGGGCTACCTACATGAGGGTCATGACTACTATTTTCCATGACATGATACACAAAGAAATTGAAGTGTATGTAGATGATGTTATCATCATGTCCAAGAAAGTCGTTGACCACATGGAAGATTTGAGGAAGTTCTTCAACAGACTAAGAAGGTACAACCTAAAACTGAATCCCGCCAAATAAGCATTCGGGGTTCCAACCGGAAAACTACTTGGGTTCACTGTGAGTCGCCGAGGAATAGAATAGGATTCGTCAAAGGTCAAAGCCATCCAAGAACTTCCACCACCAAAAAACAAGAAAGAGGTTATGAGTTTCTTGGGGAGACTTAACTACACCAGCCGGTTCATAGCTCAGCCCACTGTCATTTGTGAGCCAATCTTTAAGATGTTAAAGAAGGATGCCGCCGCTAAATGGACCGATGACTATCAGAAAGCCTTCGACAAAATCAAGGAGTACTTGTCAACACCACCAGTTTTGGCCCCGCCCGAGCTAGGTAGACCTCTATTACTCTACCTTGCAGTATTGGATGGAGCATTTGGTTGTGTTCTGGGGCAGCATGATGGAACGGGGAGAAAGGAGCAGGCCATCTACTATCTCAACAAGAAGTTCACCCCGTACGAGGCCCGGCATTCTCTATTAGAACGCACTTGTTGTGCTTTGACTTGGGTAGCTTAGAAGCTGAGGCACTATTTCTATGCCTATACTACTTATCTCATATCAAGAATGGATCCGCAGAAGTACATCTTTCAGAAGCCCATGCCCACTGGCAAACTAGCCAAGTGGCAAATCCTGCTGAGTGAATTTGACATTATTTACGTGACTCATAAGGTAATCAAAGGACAAGCACTGGAAGATCATCTTGCCGAAAATCCCATGAACGAAGAATACGAGCCTCTAAAGACGTATTTTCTTGACGAAGAGGTACCTTTCATAGGAGAATATATTGCAGAATCCTATGATGGTTGGAGAATATTTTTCGATGGAGCAGCAAACTTCGAAGGAGTTGGCATAGGAGCAATCCTAGTATCAAAAACTGGCCAGCGTTATTCGGTATCTGCCAAGCTCAGGTTCCCGTGCACCAACAATATGGCCGAGTACGAAGCCTGCATCTTAGGGTTCAAGCTGGCCATTGACATGAACATTCAAGAGTTGCTAGTGATCGGAGATTCAAACCTCCTTATACATCAGGTCCGAGAAGAATGGGCAACAAAGAATTCCAAGATACTCTCGTATTTGCATCATGTATAGGAGTTGAGGAAGAGATTCACAAAGATAGAATTTTGGCATGTTCCAAGAGTTCAGAATGAGTTTGCCGATGCATTGACAACCCTATCATCTATGATTCAACATCCAGATAAGAATTTCATAGATCCTATTCTGGTAAAAATTCATGACCAACCAGCTTACTTTGCTCATGTCGAAGAAGAGGCAGATGGAAAACCTTGGTTTTACAATATTAAGGAATACTTGGCAAAAAGAGAATACCCAAAGCTTGGAAATCCCACTCAGAAGTGCACACTCCGGAGATTATCTAACAATTTATTTCACAGTGGAGGAATCCTCTATAGGAGGACTCCTGATTTGGGATTACTAAGGTGTGTCGACGCAAAGGAAGCATCTAAACTGTTAGAAGATATCCATGCTGGGACCTGTGGTCCATATAGTCACACCTCCCTTTTTTACCTACACCCGTGAAGGCGTAGAGGAGTTTTTCCAATTAAAGGACAATCGAAACAGGATTTAATTATTAAGATTTTAGAGTCGCCACTTGGGAGATTAATGGTGTCCCAAGTCACCGGTTGAATCCCGAACCGAGGAAATTATGACTCTGTTAACAGTCCGCAAACCAGAAATCCGAGTAAGGAATTCTGTTAACCCGGGAGAAGGTGTTAGGCATTCCCGGGTTCTGTGGTTCTAGCACGGTCACTCAACTGTTGTATTTGGTTTTATCTGATTTTAAAACATGTTCTAACTTATGTGCCTTTTATTAGCAACCCGCTTTTATTTTTATTTTTTATTTTTTATAAGAATTGCAACGTCGTGAAAATGCATCTCGAACCACGTCACACCAGTGCACCCATGATTGTCAACATATTTCGACTTCGTTGAGATTTGGATTTGGATCACATAAATGTGCACCCATATTTAGGAAGGTAATATTATTAAAATACGCGCATAAAGCAACTACGCGTTTATTATCTTTAGGGAAGACCATGAAATTTGCTAAACGGTCCTCCCGAGTTTCTAAGTATTTTTTGTATAAGCATTTATCGAGGGCCCCGCAATTTGTTTGTTTTTTTTAGCGAGGCTCATCTCGTTTTATTTTAAAGGCAAACCTAAAAGTGACTATGATTCTCTAATTTATTTTGTCTCTAATAATAAAAGAAAAGTCCTAATTTTACATTGTTTAAGAATCATTGTAATTGGGTCCAGGAACTCACATGAAGTCAGACCCTTAAATAACTTGGGTCTTGAGTGTAACCCACATAAAAGACCATTAATCAAGTAGGCCAAGGGGCAGGCCATTCGTGGGCCTGGGCTGAAGAGTGTTTCAACTGAAAGCTGCAGGTGGCTGTTTGGGCTTAGCAGTCGAGCCCAGCAAGATAGGTTCTCATGTCAACTAAGCCAATTTACAGACGTTTTGAAGTTCAAATCATTTTTGGTTATGAAAATTAAATCTCACATGCATGTGCAGCCCAGATAATCACTAACCACAACTCAATTCAACAATGCAGTTTATTACTCCAGCTATTTACGTGTTTCTCTAATTTTATATTGAAGCCTTAGATGCTTACTTTTGAAAATTGAAGTCTCAAACATGGAATCAAAATTCACTACAGTATATAGAGTGACTAACAAGCTGATTTTACACATATTTAGCTACTCACAATTCCAGTCATATACACTCTACCTAATTTAACCTATGAATGTGTGCGATACAGAAGCAATAGAACAATCAATTTCTATTTCATCTAACAACTAACCTGAAATTAATTTCAATTTAGCTATGACAGTCACTCAAATAACAAACGACACTTATAGTCAATCAATTAATAGTCTAAGCAGTCCTGTTACAGTCCAATTAATTACATGCAAATCAAAATTAAGCCATAAATCTAACCTATAATCAACTATCATTACATCATGATCTAATTAGAACTAGTTTAACAGTCCACAGTTCAGAACAGTCCTATTATATTATAACAATCAAATAAAAATCATAAAAAACAAAGTCCAAACTGAACTATAAAATTCCTAATTATACATCCATATGTCAATTGTTCGAACCAAAATCAGTCTAGTCTACTAACAGCAATTATCAAGCTAAATGATCAACTATTTAACAAAATATCAAACATCCTTCAAAGCCCACAGATCTGATAGTAATTTCATGTCGACTTTAATTGAATTTCATGTTCAACAGTGAAGTTACATCATCATAGGTTGGAAATATGTACCTGGAGAATAGAATATAAGCAAATGAGGATTTGTAGCAAGGGAAAAATCAAAGAATCAGCACAGCAATCAAGCAGTAGCAAATGAGGATTTCCAATAGCAAAGCACAGTAAATTCAGCCCAGGAATAGATCAATGATCCAAATATCAACTAGAATTAAGGGATTGAACACCACAGCACCAAAATAGACCCAAAATGACTTGTTTGGACTCCAAACTCACTCAAAATCAAGGCAGAGCTACTTTTGTATTTCAACTATCAAAAATTAAGATAAGCAATGCAAGCCAACAACTAAACTTGAAATTCACCTAAATGATTGAGTAACAGTATATGTTTCTTTTTTCTGGATTTTCTGTGATTTTCTATTGTTTTTGGCTTTTGAGTTTTTGAATTTCAAATCTAGATCTGGAAATTAGAGAGAGCTTTTGGGGGGGGGGGGGGATTTTTGAGGCTGAAAAACTTGCAAATGAAGGCATGTCAATGCCATTTTATAGGCAAAACTAGGGTGCAGCTTCAGATTCAAATTTTTACATATTAGTCCCTTTTTTCTAACTTGTGTCTCACAATTAGTGAAAATCTACCTTTGACCCTATTCTAGAAAATTCTAAAGAATTCTATTTCCACTTGCAGTATTCTATCCTACTATCAAATACCCAAAATACCCCTGAAACACCCTGAACTTTCTAACCTTATTTCAATTAACATCCAACCCTCGACTAACCATGTTTAGACAATTAATCAACAATTTAAACATCTAACATCAGAATCAAATTCAAGTCCTAGTCCAAACTAACTAATGAATTTCAAGTTACCAACTACTATTATCTATTAGCAATAAACAAACACAGAATCAATATCAAAAGAAGAATTGTTATTGGTAAACACAAGAAAAGCCAGACAGGTGGAAATATTAATCACTAATCAAAATTTCAGACCTAACTATGGAATAATAACAGAAATATGCTTAGACTAATTTTATTAACAGAAAAATCAAACACAACAAGAATTAAAAAGAAAAGCTCGAACACATCAACACAGATTAAAAGTGATTCAATTATTGATTAAAAAGTGCAAACAAAGCCTAAGTTGATTACTAGTGAAGAAAAGACAATTAAAAGAAAACTCACTTATGGAGCTCTATGATTCTACCGCTTCTGTGATTTGAAATTCGAGCACCTTGGGTGAAATTTGACGGCCCTTGATGACAGATTAGGAACGAAGGGAGCAAGGAAAGCATGTGGTGTGAGTTTAGCGGAGTTTGGGGAACTTAGGGTTTCATCGAAAAACTTCAATTTGAAATTCCAGTGATTCCAGCCAGATTTAAGGGATGAGGGTTTGGGGGTTCGATAAAGGAGGTTATGGCGATCCTACCGTGTTAATTTGAGGGTGAACGGAACAGGTTGATTCATGGCCGGAAAAATTAAATTTGATATTCGAACGATTTGGCCATGATTTGAAGGAAACCAATTGGATATTTGGAATGAGGGAAAAGAGAGGATCATGGGGTGTCATTTTAGGGTGGATTGGAGTGACCGGCGTTCGCCGGAGGCGGCTAGGGTTTGAGTTATTTGAGCAAACCTGGTAGGATTTGAGGGAAACAGAGCTCAGAATCGAGAAGAGGAGGGCGAGGTGCTTGAGTGGTGTAAATTTGAGGGTTTTTGGAGATGGGCCGTCGCCGTGGGCGATTTCCGGCGGTGGTAGGCGGCGGCGTTACACAGGCTGTGAGAAAGGGGTGTTTGGAGACGACGACTGGAGGGTGGGGGGGCTATACGACAATTAAATACCCTTAACCTAGGACGCCCTAGACCGTTAGATCAAATGGAATCAACGGCTAGGATTGCACAGGGGGAAAACGGTGTCATTTTATTAATTGTTGGGGCGGACCGAGTGGGATGTTTGGTTTTGGGCCTGGTCCGTTTGGCTAATATAAACGGGTAATTAAATTGGGCTGGGAGGGGAAATTCAAAATAGCCCACTCTATAGACACATCCCTCTTTTTTTTCTTTTTTTTTTATTTATTTTATTTTCATTTGTTTATTTTTGTTTTCTATTTTTATTATTTTTATATTTTTCTGACTTTATAAAAATGCAAAAAATTAAAAGAAAGACCTAATATATTTTCAAAATTAAGCTAATTGATTCTTAAAATTGTTTAAAAATCTATTTCATAATAAATTCAACAATTAACAATTAAAAATACAAAAGTGGATTACTATTTTTTTATTTTCTTCATATTTTATTCTGAAATAACTTAACCACTAAATAATCCTAAAATATAAAATTAGATCCTAAATGAAAATATATTTTTTGTATTTTTTATATGAATTAACATGCACAAATAAAAATGTAACAATTAACAGAAAATGCCACAAAATTCACCAAAATTGTAAAATAATAAAGAAATTGTTTTGTTTGAATTTTTGGGAATTACTTGCTTAGGGCAAAAATCACGTGTTCACAGCTGCCCGAAAACACGAAGAGTTTTCGTGCAAAGATAAGTGAGCGGAAACGAGCGATTTTTGCCCGTACGCATATTCCATGTGAAGTATTTTGAAAAGTTTTGACCGCATCCTGCTTCAGAGATTGTATCTCGGGCTGAACAAGAATCAGATCAGTGTAGTTCGGGAGTGTCTGGTAGCTGGGACTACCAGGAGCTGTGATTTCACTGCTGTTGCTGCTGCTACTGCTCGCTGACCTCCTTATTACACCATGGTAAAACAAAAGAAGCTAGCCTAAGCTATGATCTATGAGTTACAAAAGATCCTATCTATGTCCTCAAACTTGCTCTTGTGTTGCCTTGAACTTGTATCTTGTATTGTTCCGATGGGATTCTTGTTGTTGCCTTGAATTGTGATTGGCGATGTTTTGCCATTCCTCCGAGTGATGCTTGATTGCTGCAATTTGAAATATGTGCCTCTATTCTCCAAGTGGGCTCCTGACTGCTGACGCTTGAAAAGTATTCCCTTGTTCTCCAAGTGGGCTCCTGACTGCGATGCTTGAAAAGTATTCCCTTATTCTCCAGGTGGGCTCCTGATTGTGATGCTTGAAAAGTATTCCCTTATTCTCCAGGTGGGCTCCTGATTGCAACAAAAATAGACAAATAAAGAAAATTTTTTGCCCCAGTTTGGTGACTGGGCATATCAAATATTAAAATTAAAAGCTAAAATTTGAATTGTACTTCCCTTGTTCTCCAGGTGGGTGCCTGACTGCTGAAACTTGAAATGGATTCCCTTGTTCTCCAGGTGGGCTCTTGATTGCTGAATTTAAAAAGTATTCCCTTGTTCTTCAGGTGGGCTCCTGATTGTGGAATTTGAAGAGTATTCCCTTGTTCTCCAGGTGGGCTCCTGATTGCTGAAATTTGAAAAGTATTCCCTTGTTCTTCAGGTGGGCTCCTGATTGCGGAATTTGAAGAGTATTCCCTTGTTCTCCAGGTGGGCTCCTGATTGCTGAAATTTGAAAAGTATTCCATTGTTCTCCAGGTGGGCTCTTGATTGCGACAAAAATAGACAAAACAAAGAAAATTTTCTGCCCCAGTTTGATGGCTGGGCACATGGGTGAGTGTTAAACTGAGTTATTTTACCAACTATTATAAGAATTTGAAAGCTAAGTCCTATTATCCAGGGAGGTCCTGACAAATCCTAAACTATCTCTTCTAAAGTTGTTACTCCCACTATATTTGTTATCAAAAGGTCTTAAACTACTTCCCATTATCCAGGAGGGTCCTGACAACTTCTATTACGACTTCCACTATATCTTCTTATCTAATCAAACCTTAAAACTACGTCCCATTATCCTGGAGGGTCCTGAAAACTCTTAATTGAAACCTATCTTAAACATGCAAACTTTAGAACAAACTTATATTCCTTTAGGATACATTTATGCTAAGTTATGCTTCTCATGATTGTTTTGAAATTTAAACTAAGTCCCATTTTTCAGGAGGGTCCTGAGAACTCTTAATCATACCTGTTTGGGTCCTGCATTTTCTTACGGATGGTTTTTCCGAAGCAAACAAAACTTCTGCCCCTGTTTTAATCAAAGTAAAATCTTGTCAGTTTAAAATGTGGTTAGCTGTTGGCATTCTTGTTGGGTATATTCCTTCTTCCGGTTTTGCTCCAACTTGTTTCCCTGGGCTTGCTTTGAAACGCCTCGACTTCCTAACTGACTTTCAACCCTCTGACTTTGATGACCCAAATGTTCTATCCCGTATTGTTGTTTTGTGTTTCTGACCCCTTTTTTTGAAGCTTTGCTTTTCCCCCCACAGTTATCTGATTATCCCACTGATGGGATTTCCATTGGTCCTTCATGCCTTACTTTATTTTGATATATTCCAACCCTGTTGTGCCGCACAACTGGGAAGCTGGTAGTTAGCCTTGACATCCTTCTTTTTGTTTTTTAACAGAACTGACACTGAAACATCTTATAGGCAGACTTCAAGAGAATGAAATGCAATGAACTCGAAGGTTAAGGATAGAAAGATTCTGAAAACGGATGATTTGTAATGAAGAGAAAAGGATAGGACTTATCTGAGTGGAACGGCTGGTACCATTGATCATGCCATGCATTTTAGATTAACCAGCCTAGTCTGTTCAACCAATCAACTTTCAATTGCCATATCTGTTGTTCCATACTTTCATAACCCTCCTTTCACCAAAACCCAAACCTTGCTCGCCTTGCCATGTTTTGAGCAGCTTTCAATTACAGACTTGTTTCGTTTGCCCATCTGAAAACTCATATTCGCCTTACGGTGCCCGTGAGGGTTTTCACCAATAATACTCTATCATTTTAATTTCTCTAAGATCACGTTGCCTTATGGTTCCCGTGAGAGTTTTCACCAATAAGACTCTCTCATTTTTTATTTCTCTCAGCTCCCGTCGCCTTATGGTGCCCGTGAAGGTTTTCACCAATAACACTCTCCCATTTTCATCATTTTTCTTTCTCTCCTGATATCAGAGTGTTGCCCCCAACATGAATCACTTTACCTGCTCGCATTAGCATTTCTTGAAGATTGATCGGAAGGTCTTTCTTTGGACCGTAATGTGGCTTTTGGATGGGGTTTAGAAAGAAGGGTGTAGAGGCTCAAAATAATTCAACATGGGTTCAAAATTACAACTTTCGGAATCAGATTTCTCACAACGACCACAATTTCTGCCCCAGTTTCTTTCTTGGGGACTTTTGGACTTTTATTTTGTTGTGACTGAACCTCAAGGAGAGGCTGCCTACTTTTGCGATCTTTCTTTCTTCCACTTTCTTTTCATTCTTTTCTTTTCTTTCTCTTCTCTTTTCTTTTCTTTTCTTTTCCTTTTTTGCTTTTTTTTATTTTATTTTCTTTTCTTTTTTTTTCTTTCTCTTTTCCTTCTTTCTTTTCTTTTCTCTTCTCTTCTCTTTTTTCACTGTTTTTCTCTTGTTCCTTCAGTTACTTTTCCCATTTGAGTTTTCACGTTTGTTATTGATTCCGAAAGAGGGATACGAAAGAAAATAGAATAAGGCTCAAAGGGATAACAAAGGATAAAGTGTTTGGATAGCAGAACAAAATGTCTTCGTCATTTCAATCTCAAAACATGCCAAATACAATCAGGTACATTTAGATAAAGAAATCATACATAGTATCGCTTGACTGCATCAGAGTTGATAGACATTTCTACACATTTTCCTTCCACATTTGTTAGATACAATGCACCATTGGACAACACTCGGGTTACAATAAATGGCCCCTACCAGTTGGGGGCAAACTTTCCTTTTGCTTCGGCCCAATGAGGTAAGATATGCCTCAACACCAATTGCCCTACTTCAAACTTCCGTGGACACACTTTCTTGTTATATGCTCTTGCCATTCTCTGTTGGTACAATTGTCCGTGACATACTACTGCCAATCTCTTTTCATCAATCAGGCTCAATTGTTCCAAACGGGCTTTGACCCACTCATCATCGTCAATTTCTGTTTCGGCAACAATCCGAAGGGATGGTATTTCAACTTCTGCGGGTATTACTGCTTCCGTGCCGTATACCAATGAATAAGGAGTCACCCCTACTGAAGTGCAAACAGTAGTGCGATAGCCTAACAGGGCAAAAGGTAACTTCTTATGCCATTGCCTGGACCCTTCCACCATTTTTCGAAGTATCTTCTTGATGTTCTTGTTAGCTGTCTCGACTGCTCCATTAGCCTTAGGACGATATGGAGTGGAACTGCGGTGCATGATCTTTAACTGCTGACATGTCTCCGCCATCAGATGGCTGTTGAGGTTGGCACCGTTATCTGTGATAATTATCTTCGGGACTCCGAATCAACAAATGATATTTGAATGCACAAAATCAACCACTGTTTTCTTGGTCACTGATTTGAAAGTTTTCGCCTCAACCCACTTAGTGAAATAATCAATGGCTACCAGAATAAACCTGTGCCCATTTGATGCCGCTGGCTCGATCGGTCCAATGACATTCATCCCCCAAGCAACGAAGGGCCATGGTGCCGACATTGTATGCAAATCAGATGGCGGAGAATGGATCAAATCTCCGTGTAACTGGCATTGATGACACTTGCGCACGAAACTGATACAATCCCGTTCCATAGTAAGCCAATAATAACCTGCTCAGAGAATCTTCTTTGCTAATACATATCCACTGATATGAGGTCCACAAACTCCTGCATGTACCTCGGTCATGATAGTTGTAGCCTGTTTAGCATCTATGCACCTCAATAAACCAAGATATAGAGTTCTTTTGTACAACACTCCTCCACTGAAGAAAAATCCGCTTGCCAAGCGTCTAATGGCTCTCTTTTGATCTCCGGTGGCTTGTGCCGGATATACTCCCATTCTGAGGTATTCTTTGATATCATGAAACCATGGCTCAACATCAAGCTCTTATTCAACCATGTTATAATAGGCATACTGATCTCGGACCTGAATCTGCAACGGGTCCACATAAGCCTTATCTGGATGATGCAAATTGACACCAAAGTGACCAAAGCATCAGCAATTTCATTATGAATCCTTGGAATATGCCTGAAATCTATTGACTGAACCCGTTGACAAAGTTCATGCAAACATTGCCGGTATTGTATGAGCTTTAAGTCTCGTGTCTCCCATTCTCCCTGAATTTGATGCACCAGAAGATCCGAGTCGCCCATGATCAAGATCTCCTTGGACACCCATGTCTATGGCCAACCTTAAACCCAAGATACATGCCTCGTACTCAGCCATGTTATTGGTGCAGTAGAAATGAAGTTGAGTTGTAACAGGGTAATGCTGCCCTATCTCAAAAATAAGTACTGCTCCTATCCCAACACCCTTGCCATTGGCAGCCCCATCAAAGAACAACTTCCACCCTGGCTTTTCAACTTGTTCTAATTCCTCGACGTTCATTGTCTCCTCATCAGGGAAGTATGTTTTCAAAGGTTTATATTCATCATCAACTGGGTTCTCAGCTAGATGATCAGCCACTGCTTATGCTTTCATCGCAGTACGGGTCACGTAGACAATATCAAATTTTGTGAGTAAGATTTGCCATTTCGCGAGCCTCCTTGTGGGCATGGGCTTTTGAAAAATGTACTTTAATGCGTCCAACCTTGAGATGAGATAGGTGGTATATGATGACAAGTAATGCTTCAATTTCTGCGCTACCCAGGTTAGAGCACAACACGTCCTCTCAAGCTGCATGTATTTTATCTCATAAGATGTGAACTTCTTGCTGAGGTAGTAAATCGCCTGTTCTTTCTTTCCTGTGACGTCATGCTGCCCCAATACACAACCAAAAGAGTTATCCAAAACTGTCAGATAGAGGATCAAGGGTCTTCCCGGCTCTGGCGGTACCAACACAGGTGGACTGGCCAAATACTCCTTAATCTTGT
>MU702228.1:28079-44230 GCA_026770625.1 Nicotiana glauca | reverse complement strand
ACATGCTCAGATAGCCAATTAGAATTTTATCGAGGAATAATTATCCAAATAAGCCAATTCTCTGTTTAACAAGTTCAAAAAATGATGTTTAATCTCTTTTTAAATTCGTTTACTAATCAAAGGTGATTTAAACAATCCAAGGCATCGATGGGTTCATAATTAATTCAAGTATAACATGCTGATGGGTCCTAACTACCCGGACAATAGCATAATAGTAGCTATGCACGGACTCTCGTCACCTAGTGCGTACGTAGCCCCCACAAATAGGAGCACACAACCAATTTAACTCACTTATAGGGTAAATTCCCCCTCACAAGATTAGAAAGGAGACTCACCTCGCTCCGAAGACTCACAACCGGCATTCTACATCCTTTCGAAGGCTTGAACCAACACACAATGCACCAAAACTAGCCAATGATCACACAAATCCATTAATATATGCTCAACTATACTCCGCAACCCAATTTATAACAATTCCTAACTCCGAACGAAAGATTGACCTAAATGTCCTCGGGCCCACGTGCCCGAAATCCGAAATTTTTTTGAAGAGGAATTCAAATATATAATTTTCTCCTAATTCCATACTCAAAGTCGTGGATAAAATCCCAGATTTATAATTTTCTAGGTTTCCATCCAAAACCCCAATATTTACTCTAATTTCCATGCTTAAATCCATATATAATTGATATATTTAACTCAAAAGTGATAGGGATGACTTACCTTAATCATTGACGACAAAATCCCTCTTGAAGCTCCCCAAAATCGCCCATGCCATGGAGAAATGTGATAGAAATGGCCAATCCCCGACCTTAAAATGACATTCTGCCATCCATGGATTTCCGCTTCTGCGGAAAAATCCCGCTTCTGCGAAACCCGCTTCTGCGGAAAATGATCCACTTTTGCGGTCCCTGGCTTCAGCCCATCTTCGCTTCAGCGGAAGCTAAACCGCATCAGCGGTTCCGCTTAAGCGGTCAAAAAGACGCTTCTGCGGCCACCTGGGCCTGACCCCCTTTCCGCTTCTGCGGAATATGCGCCGCTTTTGCGGCTCTTCCTCATGCCCCACCTTTTCGCTCTTGCGGGCCTCAGACCGCATCTGCGGTCCATGAACCGCAGATGCGGTTATGACAGAAGTAGCACACTCAGCCTTCTAAATTTCCAAATTTCGATCCGTTAACCACCCGGAATCCACCCGAGGCCCCCGGGACCCCAACCAATCATACCAACCAATCCCAAAATACATTACGGACTTGCTCGAGGCCTCAAATCATAACAAATAATGCCAAAACCATGAATTATACCCCGATTCAAGCTTTATGAACTTTGAAACTTCAAACTTCTATTTCTGATATTTAAGCCTATCAAATCATGTCCGATTGACTTACATTTTGCACACAAGTCATATTTGACATTATGGACCTACTCCAACTTTCGAAATTGGATTCCGACCCCGATATAAAAAAGTCAACCCCCCGGTCAAACTCTTCAAAAACCTTCAAATTGCTATCTTTAGCCAAATGGCTTCAAAATGGTCCACGGACCTCCGAATTCACTTTCGATAGCGCTCCCAACTCCAGAATCACTATACGGAGCTACTCCCAGTCTCGGAATTCCAAACGGACATTGATAGCACCGAAATGCACCTCAAACCAAACTCGTAAAATTTATTCTAAAATGCTAGCTTCCACAATAGGCGCCAAAACGCTCCCGGGTTATCCAAAACCCGAACCGGGCATACGCCCAAGTCCGATATCATCATACGAACCTGCTGGAACCTTCAGATCCTGATTCCGAGATCGTTTACTCAAAATTTCAATCCTAGTTCATTCTTTCAACTTTAAGCTTCTGAAATGAGAATTTTTACTTAATTTTAACTTCGATCTTTCTGAATTTAAGTTCCGACCATGCGGACAAGTCATAATACCCGAAATGAAGCTGTTCATGGCCTCCGACTGCTGAACGGAGCATTGGTATTCAAAACGACCGGTCGGGTCGTTACAGTTACCTACTCTATCTTCATCTCCGACCATGACTATTTAGAACTCCGCGAGCGATTGACCTTTTCCGGTTAGAAAATTTTGAGAAACAACCGATGAATCTCTTGTTTTCAACAATTCTCAGTGAAAACCTTTAGATTCAACTGTCTACATGCTTTGATACCATGTCAATTTTATGAATCTAAGATCGATAATAAGAGAGAAGAAATGAAGAAGTGAGAAAGAAGCAATTCTCATTAATGTGCAAAGTCTGAATAATGTTTGTACAATCTACAGTAATAAACGTCTAATTACAGTGATAACCGCCTAACTACTAACTATGGTTAACTAACTACTAATTATGGTTAACTATTAATTACTAATTACAGTTAAATTAACATGGGTCATGACCATTATATGACTTAATTTAGCTTCAATTATTAATCAAATTAACTATCAAGAAGCGAAACGCGGTAAGTAAATGGAAACGGAAGAAGTACAACTCATAAAGTAATTGCAAACTCTATTACCTGAAGCATCTTTAAAAAAACACTCTCCCTCTCTCTTTCCGTATCTCTCTTCTCCCTCTCTCTCCGTATCTCTCTTTCACACATATTGAAGACTAGTTATTCATATCTCTCACACATGCTATATGAATAGCACTGCACTCTTACCATTTGGATGAATAAAAGAAAAAGGTAGTAGGAATACAATATAAATGAAGTCAATAACATACAAGTATTGATTTTCATTTCCAATTTCTTGATTTGGGTAGAAAGAATATGGTACGCAAAACTAAGTAGTGCATCGAAGGAAAATTCTATGACCGATTTTCTCGTTCTTTTATGCTTTTGCATAACTATATGTATTTTTTCTTGATTGTTATTTTTAAAGTAGTTGATACTTCTATTTTTAACATCGTGTTAAATATCTTTTCTAACTTGTTTGTTGTCCTTTTCCTATTCCATTAACTACAGTGTAATTGCTTTCATTGATGTTTCATTAATCTTATTCTTTTTCTCCATCGAAAATTTTAAGCTTTTGACACACAAAATTCTTTGACTTTATTATTAAAAAAAATATTAGTACATAGAAACCCAAAAAATCGCCAAACTGACAAAATCTAAGCCGATAAACAGTGTTACATTTGGTTTGGTTAAGATATTTAAAAATTAACTTAATTGATTTGATTTATTTAAGCAAAAAATAGAACTAAATCGAACCATAAATAGTCCTACATCCAAGTTCCAACCCACTAGAACAAATACGGATTTGATCTATGTCTGTTATTTATATTCACCCAAAGTCCCAAATACTATTTTGATTTACTAAACATTTTGCACAAAACACACACACAGAGTTTTCATAAAAAGATATAATGACAGAAATTGGATTGATGAATATCAAAATATGTATGTGTCTGATGGTTTTAGAAATGATGAGGAATGCTTCCAATACTTAGATTAAAAGCCAAAGAAATCTCCTTTTGCATAAGGAGAGCATTTGGATGGTTGCGAATTATTTTCATAATACTTGATGCAATGTTAATTTTTCTTTATTTGATATGGCACGAGGACTAGTGTTAAGAATGTTGTCAAATACTTTACATGTTAGTATTGTTACATCCAGCAAGAGTCTTAGTTATTAGTTCATTTGAATGCTCTCCGTGATAGTAACTTTGAGGAAAATTTCAGATTTATGCTTAATTTGAGTATTGCTCTTTCTAGATATATTGCATAATTTATAAGATCAACCTAACATTGTACTGTTACAACAAAAAAGTTAATCCTCCACTGCAACAGATGCACCAACTTAATTCATAACAACTTAATTCGCAACAATAATATTTTAATTTGCAACAACCTAATCCTTCATCGCTACAATTTAAATCAACTAATGGGCGCAGACACAAGATGAAGAGTTTAACACTAATGAATTTCTAAACATGAAGGCACCAAATATAGAGTTGAACATTGACAAATTTTTCAACTAATTTTCATGAACTGAGCCTGTATGAGAGTAAATAGGACTTATGTTATATTTATATTGGAATATCTATATATTATTAAAAGGAGAGGAAAAAGTCCTCTCCTTAAGCCAAGTGGCAACCTAGACAAAAGTCACATGGCATAAGTAGTTAATAATATGGTTATTTAGTTAATAATTAGTTACTATTTTTAAATTTAAATATCTCTAACATAATAAAATAATAATAAAAAACGAAAATTATAAAAGAACTGTCCATTTAAATTGGAGAGTAGTTTCAAATTGGAGTTTTTAAATTATTTTGAAATAAAAATTAAAATTACAAAAAATAAAATAAAAAATTACAATTCAAATTTCCTTTTTTTAAAAATAATTTTTATAAAAAGTTTATTTATAAAGAAATATTATTGAGAATAATAGAATAAAATAAAAATAAAAATATATATCTTCTATTATATTATAAAAAGAAAGTAGCATATACAAATTTAAATAAATTATATGTTAATAAAAGTTTTGTTAACAATGTAATAATATTAAATATTGATAATTTAAAAAAATACCAAACATGCCTATTATTCGATGCCCAAATAAGTCTCATTAATTTAATAGAGATTTTATTCATTAAAATTCAGATAATATTATTAAGAACAATAGGATAAATTTTAAAATAAAAAATATATTTCAAGATTAGTAAAACATATCTTATATTATATTATAAAAAGAAAGTAGTAGACAAAAATATTAAACAATGTAATATGTTAATAAAAATTTCTATTAACAATGTAATAATACAAAATAATGGATAATATAATACAGAAAAATACTGAACAAGTCTATTATTCGACGCCTATAAAAGTCTCATTAATTTAATAGAGATTTTATTCATTAAAATTCAGATAATATTATCGAGAAAAATAGGATAAAATTTAAAATAAAAAAAGGAGAAAAAAAATTCTTCTCCTTAAGCTAGCGGTAGCTTAGAAAAAAGCCACATGACATAAATAGTTAATAATTAGTTACTGGTTATTATTTTTCAATTTAAATATCTATCTAAATAATAAAATAAAATATTTTATAATAAAAAAAAGAAAATTAAAAAAACAATCCATTCATATTGGACAGTAGTTTCAAGTTGAAGTTTTTAAATTATTTTAAAATAAAAAATTAAAATTACAAAAAATAAAAAGTTGCTAATTCAAAATTTCTTTTTTTTTTATAAATTTTTTCCTTTTGAAAATTAAAAGTATTTAATATTGACCGCGCATCGCGCGGGTACGACTACTAGTGTATATTAAAGTGGCAAATTAAATAAAACTCAAATGGATTATTTTTTTTAGTTATGTAATGGGAAGGAGGAAGAGGAAATGAGAAGAGTCATGCTTCAGAGGGAAAATCCTTCCACCCACAATTTGGAAAGCAAGGTGCTCACCGACATTTGAGCTAGCCCTTAACCCAGCTTTTAATTGGATAAAAAAGAAAAGGAAGGGCCAAGTAAGGGGAAGAATTTAATACATACAGCAATTGCACAAAAATTCAAAACCAAGATATAAATTAGGTATGCACCCAAGACAATAATATGCATACTTGTAAGAGAATGTTGATTTACATTATAATTATTTTTTACCGCTATTCCAATACATTACACTTTTTTTTTTTGGTATAAAAGACTTTTATTCAACACAAACACATTAAGAGCTATTACAACGAAAGGTTAGTCTAGATAAAATAGTACCTAAGATGTCGCTATCTAGTACATGAGTTACAAAAGCTTGAGGGGAAGCATGAGTAAGTAAATAACCAAAAACGTCCAGATTACATCCATCTTTAGCTAATTCCATCTTTAGCTAATTGATTTGCTACTCCATTAGCTTCTCTAAACACATGTGTTAATGGTGGATCATTCGTCTTCCTCAATAGGCACCTGCAATCATCGATCAAGTTTTGATAGAGACAATTGTTAGAGATAAGAAGGTTAGTTAGTTCCAAACGATCAATCTCAATCACTACGGGTAGAAGTTTTCTCTCTAGGGCAAGTTTGACCCTATGAAGGAGAGCCAATGTTTCAATGTATATATTAGTAACATGTTGGGTTCTCATATTGAACCATATAATCCATTGACCACGACTATCTCGGAATAACCCTCCTAATCCTCCTACCCCAGGGTTGTCCAAACAAGAGCCATCAATATTAAACTTATGGTGATTTGCAACTCGTGGCTCCCATTTTACGAAGATGATTTCCTAGGGTGGTTTACTACAAAGGCTATTAACTAAACAAATGGATTCTGGTGTTTTATTAATTGATTAGCTAATGATAGGAGGGAGTTTATTCTCTTCAAAAGGTTTTTCCATTCCTAAAGCTCCATATATACCAGAGCAGAAAGGGGATGAAGTCAGCCCACATGATAAGTGTTTAGCTCAAAAGTTAACAATATACTTTGTAAGCTAGAAAACAATTAAAAATGTGAAAGGGTAAATCGTAATCAAATATAATAGACCTAGAGATGTAAAAATGATGTTATTTTTGTAGATCTAATATTGTAAGATGATAACATGAACTCAAGAGAAGATGTTCGTCAGAGATAGAGATAGNTAATAGGAGACCTTCCTCGAAATAATTAGAAAAGTACAAAACGTAGTCGACGTCCTCCTAGCGAGGGCGCCAGGTCTTAACCGGCGTCGCCTTCGTCCTTACATCCAAGTCGTACCCTTACTTTAATAGACGTATGCTTCACTGGACATATCCTTCGGAGTAGAGACGTTGATGGCCAAATTTGACCCCATACAGTTAGTCCCTCCGCTCGTTGGAGGCGTATCCAATAGACGTCTTCAATGGGCGGACATGCAGACCTCGTCTTTAGAAAATTTGTCCTCACTATGGGGATGGTGACGTGAATGAGGTAAAATATATGGCACCGCCGAGCTGCTGACGCGTGGCCCCCTTTTCGAAATGACGTCATCGCCCGCATGCGTCATAATTATACATGCTCCCGAGGCAGTTCAGGGGATGATGTGATGTTTTGGTTTCCCGCGCCCGTTTTGAATCATGCCTCTTCGATTTTCGTGCATCCTAACCCTATAAATAGAGGGAAGGTTCAATCTATTTTATCTTTCGAACCTTTGAATCTTTTCTGCTTCCTTTTTCATCTTTCTCTCTAACAATCGCTATTTCGTGCGAGACTCTTCCATTTATTTTGAAACCACACTTTCTATCATTAGAGCTTCATTTCTCATAGAAAATATCATGAAAAAACGTGAACAGAGTAGTGAAAAGGCCAAAGATAATGCCCCATCTAGGGTTCCGCCGTCTTCCGGTGGTGAAGGAGAAAAGGCAGAGAAGGCCTTAGTTCCTCTTAGTATAGACAACGTCCTCCCAAAGGAGATGCATGTTCGCAGGGATTTCCCGACTAGGAGCCCAACCCTTCCCTGGGAGCACAGCGAGTTATTACAATCCCACTTAGAAGATCTTCGGGAGACGTACCATATTCCGGACCACGTGGAAATGGTGCCGGCCGGGACGGACTATGTCAATGTACACCGGCCCGGGTACTGCACATTCTATGAGTACCCATTCTTGATTGGTTACAGCCTTCCAATCTATCCCCTAATGGAGGAGCTTTGCCGTTTTTACAACGTGTGTCCGGCTCAGCTCACTCCTTACACCCTGAAGGTGTGCCGTATTATGACCACCTATGCGGCCAGGGCTGAGTGCAGTGTCTCGATCCACCACCTCTTACAGTTATTCAGCCCTGGTTACCTGAGGGGTACCATACTGCAGCTGAAAAGTTGTGGTACAAGGGGCTTGGTTGTTAAATTCGATGACAAGACTAACCGCCGCTTTTGGCGTAAATACTTCTACATCAGGATGGAGCACCTGGTGTCGAATCCCGAGGGGTTCCCGAAAAGATGGAATCCAGAACGTAAGTATTTTTACTTGTAGAATTCAGGACTGCTTGCGATTTTGACCATACGGCCATTGTGATTTCGTTGCCCCCCCCCCCTTTTTTTTTGCAACGAGGGCTTCTCCACCTCGTTTCATTGAAAATATTAGGTCGTGGGTGGATAGAATGATTATGTATGCGGAGGAATGCCACACCTGGGCTGCATTTCGTGAACGATACGGCTCGCCAGATAACTCTTCGGCTATGGTTTGGAGGTTTCCTTAGGTTTTGTTACCTGACTTATTCATGTTGGAAGGTCGGAGCGCCTCTAAAAAGAAGAAGAAGAGCGTCGTTACCTCACCTGGGGCGGGGACTGACTCTGAAGACGGATACATACCCTATGGCTCGCCCAGTGATGGCGCTCCGGAGGTTCTTCAACCTGAGGTTGCGCCTGTGGCGGCGTCCACAAGTGAAGCGACTCCTTCACTGCCATCCCCACGGACTATGGAGGAGACTTCCGAGGGCGAAGAGCCGCAGAAAAGGAAAAGACGCCGGTTGATGACTGGCAAGGGGATAGCCACAGAAGATGAGAGGGCGAGTGAGCTCCGTCGGGAGTCAAGGCTAGTTTTTATGGCCGATGCCATCCGTTCTGAGAGGTCAGCTCCCTAAGGGAGGGCAGTTCCTGACGCTACCCCAGCACGTATTCCGGAGAATGGCTTGTTGGCTGCCGCTGAAGAAGCGGGTGACGGTGAGAGGGTGGACCCTGAGGTCTCCTCTGCGGATGCAGATGCATTAACGAGAGGTTCTGCCCGCGTGGGGATGATGGCGGGTAGATCCAACCGCCGAATTCTGATCCCAGGTGGGTATAACCTATTGCAGCACAGCGAGCAGGCCGTAGCGGATATGACCCTGTTATGTGCGGCCGCTGAGCATGAAATGTTAAAAGGTGTTAGCGACGGGGAATTATCTCGGAGGGTTGCTGGCGCGGCCTTGCAGGTATATTTCGATTTTCTTCACGTATCGTAAAGTAAACTTTGATGCATACTTACTTGCCTTTCCTCTTTTTCCTCTTCTTTAGACTCCCATCTTGGAGGTAGAGAGGGGGCGGCGAGCGCAAAGGAATGTCGCCACCTTTAACAAGGTGGTAAAAAAGTATCGGCGGTGCTGCCAAGCATCAAGCGCTGGCGGACCTACTCAAGCAGGACCCGAAATTTTGGGTTTTCCGTGAGGGCTTGGAGCAATCGGAGGCCCAGCTGAAGTGAAGGGTGGTTGAGATGGAACAAGTTGATGACCAGCTAATGGCCGCTTTGGCTTGGAATATTGAACTGGAGACTCTTCTCCAGTCAAAGGAAGAGGAACTGGAGGTCGGCTGTGGGGTAGCGGCGAAAGCCGCTGATTTGCGAGCCAAGGTTGCTGCCTTGACCGCCGAGCTCAATGCTAAGGTGGCTGAGGTTGAGGCCCTTAAGCAGACTGTTGCGTCCAGGTCCGATGAGGATGTGCATGGCGAGGCGCGGGAGATGTGGATGTACGCCGAAGCCAAGCTATTTTTGTTCGAGGAATTCTTAGCTGCGGGCCAAACTACTGAGGCGGAGGTTCAGGATCAGCGGCATATAGCTCAGGTCGCCCGCGAAGCCTGCGGGTATAGTTCTGATTCTCCAGACCGGGCGGGCTATAATTTTGAAGACGTTAACCTTCTAGGTTCCGGGTCCTGGATCTCTACAACTTATCAGGTCGGGGGTGGCAGCGGACGAGATGGCAGACCGGCGGGGGGCGGTGCACGGAATGGCAGACCTCCTTAGGACTTGTATTCATTTTGTTTTGCTGTATTTGGAGATGTAAATGGGTCCTTTTGTATATGTAATTTTTTGATGATAATGGAAGTTATACTTTTGCTATTACTCTTTTCCTAAGTCGCACTCTTTTATTTTTGGTATCTCGTCTCCGCAGAGTGGATGCTCACTTGTTTGTAAGGTTCTTAGTGTGCTTCTCGAACGTTGCTTGTGTTATCCATCATTAGGAGGCGGCTTTGATGCTAAATAGTGGCGGCTTTAGTTAATAGTGGTGTTGCTTCATCTGCTACTTACGTGCCTTACGCCGCAATCGAACAGGGTTGGCGACCGTTGGCGACGGCGTCCTTAGCCGTAATATTGTCGATGGCCTTAGCCATGTATGTAACTTTGACTATCGTCGAGTTACTAGTTTGTCGTAGTTGAACTGGGTCGACTTACTGACGACGATGGCTTTAGCCTTTTACATGTTGGGGACGGCCTTGGCCGAATATGTAACCTCAACTGTCGTCGAGTTACTTCGTTTGTCGTAGTCGAGCTGGGTTGACTTATTGACAACGGTGGCCTTAGCCATTTATTAGTCATCTCGTGACTTCGATTGTCGTCGAGTTACTATTTTGTCGTAGTTGAACTGGGTTGACTTACTGACAATGATGGCTTTAGCCTTTTACATGTTGGGGACGACCTTGGCCGAATACGTAACCTCGACTGTCGTCGAGTTACTTCGTTTGTCGTAGTCGAGATGGGTCAACTTATTGACGATGGTGGCCTTAGCCATTTGCACATTGGAGATGTCCTTGGCCATATACGTGACTTCGATTGTCGTCGAGTTACTTTGTTTGTCGTAGTCGAGCTGGGTTGACATATTGACGACAGTGGCCTTAGCCATTTGCACGTTGGAGATGGCCTTGGCCATATACGTGACTTCGACTGTCATCAAGTTACTTCATTTGTCGTAGTCGAGCTGGGTCGACTTATTAACGATGGCGGCCTTAGCCATTTGCACGTTGGAGATGGCCTTAGCCGTTCATACATTGGAGATGGCCTTAGCCGTTCATACATTGGAGATGGCCATAGCCGTTCATACATTGGAGATGGCCTTAGACGTTCATACATTGGAGATGGCCTTAGCCGTGCATACATTGGAGATGGCCTTAGCCGTTCATACATTGGAGATGGCCTTAGCCCTTTGGCGTCCTCGAGCTTCTTCTTCAGCATGTTCTGTATCGTTTTGTTGGATGACTCTGATTGGCCGTTGGCGGAGGGTGGTATGGCGTGGAGAGTATTCGCTTAATATGCCATTTGTCAAAGAACTCTGTTGTCTTCTGGCCGATGAACTGTCGTCCGTTGTCGCAGCTGATTTCTTTGGGGATGCCGAAGCGGCAGATGATATTCTTCCATATGAAGGCAATGACTTCCTGTTCGCGTATTTGGGCGTACGCACCTGCTTCCACTCACTTGGAAAAATAGTCAGTTAACACTAATAGAAATCGTACCTTTCCTCATCCTGCTGGTAGCGGACCGACTATGTCCATTCCCCATTTGATGAAAGGCCATGGGGAAGTGACCGAGTGAAGCGTTTCTCCTGGTTTGTGTATCATGGGGGCATACTTTTGGCATTGTTCGCATCGGCGGACATATTCCGCCGCGTCTTTCTTCATAGTTGGCCAATAGTAGCCGACCCGTATTATGCAGCGCATGAGGGCGCGGTTACCTGTGTGGGCACCGCCGTGACCTTCGTGTACCTCTTCGAGTACTGGCGCCATTTAGTGCGGCCCTAGGCACTTGGCCAGGGGTCCATCAAACGTCCTTTTGTAGAGCTCGTGGTTTATCAGGCAATACCGGGCGGCCTATACGCGAAGCTTCTTGGCTTCTTTTTTGTTAGGTGGGAGTGTTCCATCCTGCAGATAGGATACAAACTGGTTGCGCCAGTCCCAAGTCAAATTTAAGGAGAGTACCTTAGTATGATCAGTGGCTGAATGGAGGAGGATGACCACGCTTTCTTTGTCGAAGTTTTTAGTGGCTGCGGTAAATTTTGCTAGGACGTTTGCCTCAGCGTTCCGTGCCCTCGGAACCTGTTCGAAACGGCACTCGTCGAGCTCAGTCATTAATCTGTGGATCTCTGACTAGTACTTTTGCAATCTCTGCTCCTTGATTTGGTAAGTTCCAGTGACCTGGTTCACCACGAGCTGGGAGTCGCAATGGAGAATTAGTCACCGAGCCCCATATTTGATGGCTAGTTTTATAACTATAATAACAACCTCGTACTCGGCCTCATTGTTAGTCATCTCGGGGCATCGTATGGACTGGCGAATTATTTCGCCCATGGGGACCTCGAGAACGAGTCCCAGCCCGATACCGAGGCATTAGCAGTGCCGTCAGTGTAAAGAGCCCACAGGTCGGTGTTGGAGGGGGCACGATATGCCTCTCATTCCGCCTCTGGTAGTATTTCTGCGCTGAAGTCGGCTACGAAGTCGGTGAGTACTTGCGACTTGATGGCGGTTCTTGGGAGATACGAGATATCGTGCTCGTTGAGCTCTATGGCCCATCTGGTGAGCCTTCCTAATAACTCAGGCTTATGTAGGATGCTTCTCAAGGGGAAGGTTGTCACTACTTTAATGGGATGGCACTGAAATAAGGGTCGGAGCTTCCATAAAGCTACGACCAACGCCAGAGCTAATTTTTCAAGGTGTGGATACCGTGTTTTGGCGTCCACTAAGGTTTTGCTAATATAGTAAATAGGGGATTGCATACCTTTGGTCTCGCGAAACAATACTGCGCTGACGGCAACCTCGGATACGGCCAGATACACCAGCAGGGGCTCGCCTGGATTTGCTTTGGCCAGCTGTGGTGGCGAAGATAGGTACGCCTTCAGTTTTCTCAAGGCTTCGACACATTCCTTATTCCACTGTAACCCATTGTCCTTTCTTAGTACATTGAAAAATTTGTGTCATCTGCCGGAGGATCGCGAGATGAATCTAGATAGGGCGGTTATTCGCCCCGTCAGCTTTTGCACCTGTTTTTTGCTGTTCAGCATCTCAGGTATTGCGTCTATCGCCTTGATCTGATCTGGGTTGACCTCGATACCTCGTTTTGATACGAGAAATCCTAAGAATTTCCCTGAAGCTACACCGAAGGCGCATTTCTCGGGGTTTAGTTTCATCCCGTACCTCCTCAATATTCCAAAGGCTTCCTTCAGATGGTCGATGTGGTCCTCTTTCTTTGTCGACTTCACCAGCATATCGTCGATATAAACTTCCATAGTCTTACCAAGCTGCTCTTTGAACATCTTGGTGACCAGTCTCTGGTACGTAGCCCCTGCATTTTTGAGCCCGAAGGGCATTACCTTGTAGCAGTAAGTCCCTTGATGGGTGATGAAAGTCATCTTCTCCTGATCCTCCTCGGCCATCATGATTTGATTGTAGCCAGAGTAGGCATCTAGGAAGCTCAACAGCTCATGTCCTGCAGTGGCGTCAATCAATTGGTCGATGTGAGGTAGTGGGAATGAATCCTTCGGGCATGCTTTGTTCAGATCGGTGAAGTCTACGCACATTCTCCACTTCCCATTTTTCTTTTTGACCATGACGACGTTGGCGACCCATTGGGGGTACTTTGATTCCCTGATAGAGCCGTTGGCAAGTAGTTTGTCTACTTCCTCGCTAACTGCTTCATTGATAGCGGCGTTGAATGTCCTTCTCATTTGTCGCACGGGCGGATGTAATGGATCGACGTTTAGCTTGTGGGTGGCGATGTCTCGCGGAATTCCCGGCATATCTGAATGGGAGAAAGCAAATAGATTTGCATGGTTAGTTAGGAATTCACGATACTTACTTGAGTTGACGAGGTCGTGCCCGATGTAGGCTTTCTTTGCAGGGTCGGTGTCATCCAATTGGACTGGGTTGAGATCTTCGACCGTTGCTTTACAGGCTTCCACGATGTCGGGATCTCTAATGGCGTCCGCTGTCGGGTCAACTTTAGTCCCCGACACGGCTAATTGCTATGCCTCCACACTCGCCCCCTTCAGTTGTTGGGTGTGGGCGCAATCTTGAGATATTTTGTAGCATTCCTGCACGGTGCGTGGCTCGCCCCTAATGCTGAATACTCCCCATGGGGTAGGCAATTTGATCTCTTGGTAAAGGCTTGAAGGGACCGCTCGCATGGCGTGTATCCACGGGCGTCCTATGATGACGTTGTATGTCGTTTCTTGGTTCATCACATGGAAAGTGGTTTCCAGCGTGACTACTCCCGCTAAGACGGGCAATGTTATTTCTCTGGATGTCTGTTCCACTGCATTGTTGAAACCAGTTAGTATTATGCAGCGTGGTATTACCCTATCCTCGAGTCCCGTTTGTGCGAGGACCCTTGGGTGGATAATACAGGCGCCACTTCCGTCGTCGATCATGACTCTTTTAACATCTGTATCAGCAATATGTAAAGTAATAACTAAAGCATCATAATTAGGGAAAGACAAACCGTCGGCATCAGACTTATCGAAGGTGATACTATCTTCGAAGTCTTCATACCGTTCATGGGCGATGGTCCGCTTCAGTCTGTGTGTGTTGGCGAATTTGACGTGATTGATCACTGAGTCGTCGCCGCCTCCGACGATCATGTTTATCGTGCGTGTTGGGGAAGATGGCTTTGGTGGCCCGCGGGGTTGTTTCCGTCCGCGTGCAAAGTTGATTTTTCCTTTGTCGCAGAGTAATTCCCTCAGGTATCCCTGGTTCAGCATCCTGACCACTTCTTGCCGTAGGCCTGTGCAGTCTTCGGTTTTTTGTCCCCGTTCCTGATGGAACTCACATAGGACATTTGATTTCCTTGTGGCAGGTCTGATTTCATCTTCTGTGGCCACTGCACCTTGGTGCCCAGCTTCTCCAGTGCGTACACTATTTCTGAAGGAGACACACAAAAGTTATGGGCGGATAATAAGGGGGCACACCTATTTCGTTTCGGAGTGGGGCGACGTGCCTCTGTAACGTGTCCGTATGTCTTGATGGTGGATGGGAGGATCTGGTGTATGGTTGATGTCGGTCTCTGTTGGAGCGTGGGAGTTGTTCTCACCGTCCTTCATTGCGTAGATCTCTCCTTGTTTCTGAGTGTATCGCTGTTAGCCGTTGGGTCGGCCCATTAAGATCATCCTCGTCCGCTCATACCTCAGCGCAATAGGCGTTGTGGATTTCCTCCCATGTGGTAGGGGGATATTTCATGAGGCGGCTCAGCAGTTTCTTGGTCGCCCTCGAACCGTCCCTGCTTAGCCCGTTCTGGAAAGCGGCGACTGCCATACCTTCCGATACGTTTGGCAGACTCATCCTTACCCTGTTAAACCTGGCTAGGAAGTCCCTGAGCCCTTCTCCTGCGATTTGTCTGACGGCGAAGATGTTGTTGACCCTTGCTTCCTCTTTCTTTGCACCCGCATGGGCGGTGACGAACTTATCTGCCATTTCTTCGAATATTGATATCACCTTGGCTGGTAACTGAGAGTACCATGCCAAGGCCCCTCCTGTCAATGTCTCGCCAAACTTCTTCAGCAGCACCGACGGTACCTGTTCTTTTGATAGATCGTGGCCCTTCACAGCAGTGACGTAGTGGATCGGATGATCCTCGGGATCTGTGGTTCCGTCATACACCCTCAAGTAGGGAGGCATCTTGAAGGTCTTTGGGATAGAGTAAGGAGCAGCTTCTTCAGTGTATGGTTGTTATACGAACCTTCCCACGTCGCGTTTTGGTAACAATTTGGGGGCTCCGGGGATCTTGTCGACTCTCTCCTGGTGTTCCTTCATTTGGTCGCGGAGTGCCTTGTTTTCATTTTCCATTTCTTCCATCTTCTTTAGGATGGTTATTAGCGTACCATCGTTGGTCTGTGCCTTGATGGGTTGATTATTTACGCGTGTAACCTCAGGTTTGCCCATGGCAGCGGTGGTGCTTATCGTTGGTACATGCCTGATGTTGCTTTGCGGTGATTCTCGACCAAGCCACTTAGGGTGCTTGTTAGCCACTCCTCCAGTAGCTTTTTAACCACCGAGGGTGCTTCTTTAGCAGCAAACATGGAAACTCTTTTTTTCGTGCAAGATCGTCAGATCTTCGGATGGGGAACATGAGATCCCTGCACCTGGTGTGATGCTGGGGGTTGCATTCAGGATGCCATCGTCACTGGCCTCGTTGAGAGGACCAAGGAGATTGGTTGTAACACCCACTATAGCTTTCGGTCTTGTGTTATTTTCGGCCATCTTTTATTTTCGTGTGGTATAGAGAAAAGTAGTTGGTTGATCTCTAGGTGGATACTATGATTTTGATTCTCGAAATCCCCACAGACGGCGCTAAATTGTTTAGCTAAAAAGTTAACAATATACTTTGTAAGCTAGAAAACAATCAAAAATGTGAAAAGGTAAATCGTAATTAAATATAATAGACCTAGAGATGTAAAAATGATGTTATTGTTGTAGATCTAATATTGTAAGATGATAACATGAACTCAAGAGAAGATGTTCGTTAGAGATAGAGATAGAGAGAGAATAAGATAAAAT
>MU702228.1:3794-27917 GCA_026770625.1 Nicotiana glauca | reverse complement strand
TAATCAAATATAATAGACCTAGAGATGTAAAAATGATGTTATTGTTGTAGATCTAATATTGTAAGATGATAACATGAACTCAAGAGAAGATGTTCGTTAGAGATAGAGATAGAGAGAGAATAAGATAAAATAAGAGAGTTGTCTTATTCAAGAATAACACTGATGCCCCTTTTTACAATGGGAAGGTCCCCTTTATATAATAGGAGACCTTCCTCGAAATAATTATAAAAGTACAAAATGTAGTCGACGTCCTCCTAGCGAGGGCGCCAGATCTTAACCGGCATCGCCTTCGTCCTTACATCCAAGCCGTACCCTTACTTTAATGGACGTATGCTTCACTGGGCGTACCCTTCGGAGTAGAGATGTTGAGGGCCAAATTTGACCCCCATACAATAAGGTTGTTAAAGGATTTTTGTGACGCGAGTTATTTTTTTAGCTAGTTGAACATGGTGACTTCGTTATTAGAGTTCAGATGGTAGCTGTGGGCTACCTTCTAAAAAAGCTAGGTAACGATGCCACTACACCAAATCCATCGATACATAACGTGGCACTTTTTATCGTTGCATAACGAAGAATTAGCGAATACGATACAATACAATAGATAAGAACCATCCAAACAAGTTTTTAGGCAATACTCTCAGAATAGAAGCCACATAGAAGCACTTGACCAAAAAAATCTCTTGTTTAGGAAAAGAATACTCTACCTCCCGGAGCTACTTAGAGCCCGTTTGGACATACAAATTTTTTCCCTTCTTTTCCTTTTTAAAAAAAATAATGTTTGGTTATCAAACTCTTACCAATTTTTCAATTTCACTTGAAAATTCATTTTCAAATTTCAATTGAAAATGGGAATTTGCTAGTTTTTTGTTTTACAACTTTACCCCATATTTTAAAAATTTATAAAATGACCCCATCAATTATTAACCTACAACAGAAACACAAAACGAACATGTCTTCTTCTCGCGAGAGTGTGCGGCTGCCTTTGCCATCCCAATCCGGCAAGGGGTTGTTCATTTTAAGTAGGACAATCAACTTGAGGTAGTTTTGATATTTTTTATAAGTTGTGGGTATAAATCATGTTTCATAGTTTTGAAAAAAAGACATCCAAATATGTTGCACAAATTATAACCAAACACAACTTCATCTTCAATTCAAATTTTAGTAAAATTTCAAATTCAAAAAAAAAAAATTGAAATTCATATCCAAAGGCCTACTTAATCAACAAAGTATGATCATCTCGAACACCAACAACTCAAAAAATAAACTTGAATACCAAAAGTTAATAGAGACAAACACAGGGGAGTAGTTAGCAGATAGAATTAAGGAAAGATACCTGCTTTACAGTAAATTAAAAAAGAACGGAAAAGATCCAAATACCCTGAACTTTACGATAAGGTCTATATATAATTCTCGTTAAAAGTTTGGCCCATATCCAACCTTGCCGTTACACTATTGGCCCGGATACCCCCCTGGATTTTACGATAAGGTCTATACATAACCCTTTTTTTAACAAAATATTTTTTTTTTGTGAAAACATATTTGTAAAAACTGAAAATTATTTGTTGAAAATGATTTTTGCAATTTTTTTTCTGTTTTAAAAAAGTATTTTCATTTTTTAAAAAAATATTTTCGTTTTTTAAAAACTGAATAAAATATTTTCAACAAATTATTTCCGCTTTTGAAAAATGTTTTTTTTCTTCATTCTTTAGTTTTTTTAAAGATTTTTTTTTTTGTAAAAACTGGAAAAACAAATTTGTAAAAACTATTTTTTTTTTTGTTGTAAAAATAGGAAAACAAAATTCATTTTTTAACAAAATATTTTCGTTTTTTAAGAACTGGAGAAATTATTTTCAACAAATAATTTTCAATTTTTACAAATATATTTTTATTTTGTTAAAAAAATAAGGTTATATATAGGCCTTATCGTAAAGTCCAGGGGGGTATCCAGGCCAATAGTGTAACAGCAAGGTTGGATATGGGCCAAACTTTTAACGAGAATTATATACAGACCTTATCGTAAAGTTGAGGGGATATTTGGACCTTTTCCGAAAAAAGAATAGAGGCAACAGTTCTATGTTGAAAGGAAAATTTTCATTTTATAAAAAAGAAAAAGGAGAAAAAGTATCGGTGGCGGCCGGCGGGTGAGGAGTGAGGACCCGCGTGATATGCGCAACGGCCTTTTTAAATTTGAAACCAGAGGCAGGGGATGAGTTGACGGTTTCTCTTTCCTTATCTGAAACTCCCAATTATGATCAAAAGCAGAGACTAGACAGTGACGGCTCGGATGAAACCCAAACTGATTGATTTCCATTAAAAATAAAATAAAATAAAATTTGAAAAGGAAATAAAATATACACGCGCTAAACTACGGTTTAGGTTTTCCTTCTGTTACGCTCTTCGTCCTCCTCTTCATCCTCATATGCACGCTGATTTGATCAATTCCCAGATCCGATTTTTCCTCATAGTTCCCCCAAAGTTTCTGAATAATTTTAGCAGAGGTTTATGCTCTTTACCAATTCTCAAAGCAATTTGAATATTACGATTATTTACTCTGTGTATTCATTTTGGTGTCACGATTTGAAAGGATCGATAATCAAAAAGCGATTTTGTTGTTGAATAGGAGAGAAATTCTACATTTAGATTAGAGATCATGAGCGGAGATGCACCGCAGAAGCTAGATGATGAACAAATTGCGGAGCTTCGTGAGATTTTCCGATCATTTGATCGGAATAACGACGGAAGCTTAACGCAACTTGAACTCGGATCATTACTCCGATCCTTAGGATTAAAGCCGAGCAATGATCAATTAGAGGATTTAATCCAAAAAGCGGACAGGAACAGCAATGGTTTGATCGAGTTCTCGGAATTTGTAGCTTTGGTGGCGCCGGAGCTTATACCGGCGAAATGTCCGTACTCGGAGGAACAACTGAAGAAGATTTTTCAGATGTTTGATAGGGACGGCAATGGATTGATAACCGCGGCGGAGTTGGCGCATTCCATGGCTAAGCTAGGACATGCGCTTACACAAGAGGAGTTAACAGGGATGATTAAGGAAGCTGATAGAGATGGTGATGGTTGTATTAATTTTGAGGAGTTTGCTCAGGCTATGACTTCCGCTGCGTTTGATAATTCATGGACATGAAACGCATTTTCTTTCTGGTTTGTACTATTTTGATAGTTTTCATTCCGAAGACAATCTTTTGATTAATTTTAGGCGCCTATAGTTCTAGTGCCTGTTTAAGTCTTTCGTACATAGCAGCAAATAAAGTATCTTTTTGACAATTGAAATGGCATTGGAAAATGGATATCCCTTGCTGTTTTTGGATGCTCTAAAGATTACGAGTATTTTCCATTGGGCAATTAGGAAACACAAAGTTCATCTATTTATTACAAAAACACACTGTGCTCGGAGAAGAACCGATATTAATCAAAGAAGCTATCTGGTGGAAATAGATGGGAGTGTTTCAAAATGCATTCATAGTTCAACTTGGCTTTTCCAGTTTTGCAAATCTCTTTGTTCTTATTTTTTCTTTTGGTGGTTTAGCTTTTGTTGCAATAACACGTCATTACAGAAGTGAAATGCATTTGGAAAGAAGAAACGGAGATCTCCGACAAAACACCTTCACTCATATGCTAACTTGTAATTAGATTGTGCAACAGAATTTTTCCTGTTTTCTGCAGTCATTGTATATTTGTAAGTAAGGTTCGGAAACTTGTATCCAGCTAAACAGAAAATCTTAATCTTTGGAAAACATTTCACATCCTCAAAGCCTAGCCAAAACCCCATCCAAACATATTTCTTTAAGCTCAAAATCTTTTTCAAAAACATTTTTGCAAACCACATAGTCCCCAAACATGTTTCCATAACTTGTAATCAAAATATTTTCCAATAGGTATTGATGCAAACAATGATGATCGTAGGGCACCTCTGATCCCTTTCTTGTTTCTGCAAGAAATTTTCTTCATCCGCCACAGTATCTCCAGCTGTCTTGACAACAGGGACATACAGCCGAACTAATCAGGTCAAAGCTCATACCCGCGTAAAATTGTTGCAGTACAACCTCGGGTATCTTCCTACTTCTAAAAATCCAAATTACCAACCCAAAAGCAAATGAAAATCTTGCGTTTTGACAAAGACCAGACTTCAACAGGAATTTAATAGTCCAGCAACTATCGTTCCATGTATCAACAACCGTACAGGACATTTTATGTATAACTAGCATATCTAAGTCTAACCACAACACAATGACAGCTAAAAAAGATCAGACAAGCGGAATCGAACAATAGTTTTGAAATGTTTTTGCACAAGCTAGAGGATTAGGCCCTTAGGAGAAGAGGGCCTGGCAGGTTCCTCAGTTTTGGAAGCTTTTGGGGACTCCGAGAAAGCATGTATAGGCACATAACCTGCAGCTGAACTTCTTCCCTGTTCTTCTTCTGCCATCTTTTCCTTCGTCTTCTGGCCCACTTCCCCTGCAGCCTTGGTGACCTTATTGAAAGCACCAGTAACCCAAGATGCCCCTGTCAAAACATATCTGTTCTTCATGATGGCAGATCCAGCAGTGCTAACTGTCTGCTCAGCAGCTGCAAAAGCTGATTTTGTCTTTTCAGTAACTTGGAACTTCTGGTCCATTTCTTTCACTTTGTCATTCACAATAGTTGTTCCCATATTGATTTTCTCACTAAGTCCAATTTTTTGGTCTAGTGAAGCAACTTTGGCTGAGGCAGTGGATATGAACTGGTGTTTCTCATCAAATGTCTTTGCTTTGTTAACTGCATCCTTGCCCAAGATGAAGCCCTTTGCCAACATGCTGCTCACAACATCTTCTGCCTTTTGAATAGCAGATCCACCACCAGCTGCATTAGCCCTCTCAGTTGCCTGCGTATATATAGGAGGTATACACTAGCTAGTGACTACCAGACAGTAGATAAGACCAGAATGTCAACATAAATTATACAGACCTTGATTGGCACTGGAGCTGCGGGAGGCAGCTCGTAGTCAGGTTCCAGGGCTACTGTGACAGACTGATCAACAATTGTGGCTCCCTGGTAACCACAAACGATATTATTATCAGCTTAACCTCCCCCCCATGTGAAAAGAAAAAGCAACAACAACAACAACCTAGTATAATCCCACTTAGTGGGGTCTGGGGAGGTGTGTACGCAGACCTTACCCCTACCTTAGGGTAGGGAGGCTGTTTCCAAATAGACCCTCGGCATCCTTCCCTCCAAGAACTTCCCACCTTGCTCTTGGAGAGACTCGAACTCACAACCTCTCGGTTGGAAGTGGAGGTTGCTTACCATCAAAGCAGCAGTTTAAAAACATGGAAGCTAATCCTTCAAATCAAGCATTATAGCAAGCTACTGAACAGCCAATTGCAATTTACTAAAATGCAGTTAATCTGTATCTCTACTACGCTGCGTAGTCTCTTAACTATAATTTCCTCCCTAGACTATCTCTGAAGCAATTTACTCAAATGCCATCAAATGGCAGAAGGAAAAAGGCCACATATGCATCAAATTAGCATAGGGTTGATCTCAAAGATTCTTCCTATTTAAATGCAGAACAATTCTCTGGCATATCTGGTGGGATTCAAGACTTTCAACAACTCAAAACTTTTGGAATAGTTGTTACCAATTATGCTGCTTAGAATAACACAAATGAAACTTTTTCAAGAGAACGGGAGGGGGTCATTCATATCTTCTTCCCCTTTGCCTTCAAGAGCACATAAAGGAACAAAAGAAGAGGAGGGGGATATAATAATGAAACACTGACAGCTAAGGAGAACAATTTTAGGCAAAAACTTCACGTCCCCCTCCCTTCCACTACCCCCTCATAAGAAAAGCAAATTGTAATTATGCTCGTGCATTTTGAAAGTGCAACAATCAAATAATTGTCTGTATCATGGAACTCAACATCAATCAATCCCACTTTAGTCCATCAGTGCCTCTTTTGGACTTCTATGACTTTCCACTGTTACAAAGGCTCCAAGATACAAGCTGAAATGCAGAGGAAATACCCACTGGCAATGTGGAGTGCAGTATTGCATGGATTGTTTAATGGTATCTAGAGTAAAAATGGTATTACAAGTTTAAAGTAGCAGCCCCAAAAGAATTTACTTTAGCTATAGAAAGAGAGAGCACAACAGGTATTAGAGGGCAAAACAAATTTATTACCAGCAATGCACTGTGCAGGAACACCTCTAACAACATGCAACCCTATCCTTGGTATGAATAACAATTATAGCCAGCAGTGATAAAATTGATATAGAACACCACCGATGGACCAAAAGCACAAATAATAAAAGCCAAAAGTTCTAGATACTGCATATAAGCCTCAAAAGAGAACTGAAGCCAACCTCCTGAAGCAACTGTAACAACAGTTTCCTAACAGGAACCACAATTTGTTCGTCATCACCTCATTCGATGAACAATAAACCACATAGAAAAATAGGAGGATATGCAAACAAATTATAATTTATAAATAAACAAAAAATAAGGGGCTTTTATCACTTCTGATAAAGATTCTTACAGAATAATTGAATCAGGAACTCATTAGCTTTTACGAAAATGCACACAATGACACAACGAAATTCAAATGACAATATATTTTTAGGGGTAATTACCTTATTGGGCCGCCCTCCAAAATAATAGCTTTCAAATGTATATGTTTTGTATATATTAAGTATTACATATAATATACATATTATATACATAATCAGTGTATAATTGTATATGCTTGTATTTGTTGGCTAGCACCTTTAATTACTTTCAGCCGACGGGCCAAAAATGAAACAAAAAATCCTATTTCTTACTGCCCTAAAGTCAATCATTCCTTAGAAACTTACAAGCATTTTCAACATCAAATCTAAACGACTTGAATTAGTGGAAATTTGTTATACTTACACAGTAAAATTTTTACATAGGACTCCAGAGGATAAGGAAAGTAAACTTACAGAAAGAAGAACTGCAGTTTCTGCACCCTGGGGATCCTTGAATGTGACATATGCAATTTGAGATCGCTCATTCTCACTACAATAGCAATAAAAGAAACGTGCATAAAGCCATAAAAGAAACCAACAAGAAGCTCATATCATATTAGCTTTTAAATTCTCGCTTGGCAGATTCTGTCTCTGATTTCAAGATACGCCTAGATGGAAAACAAACAGAGGAGAAGAGGAATGACAATACTTTGTGTTACCAACACTAACCTTATCATCTCAACATACTCAATATCCCCGGAGAATGAGAAGAACTCCTTGATATCTTGCTCCGACGCACCAAGAGAGACATTGCTCACTTTCACTGTTCTAACCTATTATGATAAACAACTAGAAAGGATTAGCAAGACTTGACAACACAGGGTAAAAATCCATGCATCTTGTTTAATGGTCTCCCGTTCTTCGTTCTTTAGGAAAGGTTAGTGGAGTATCCTGCAAGTTGTCCAACATTAAGCAAGAATTTTCTCAAATGTGGATTTGCTGATACGGAGGAGCAACACGCGACACTTGATGCATGGATGACTTTATGCGAAAGCTTCTTAAAATCATAAGTGTACAATGGACATTACCACATAGTATCTTTTTCTGATGACGAAAAAAATTCTAATAGAAAACATTACCAGATATTACCAAAATCCACTACAAAACAGGATTTTGAAGTTTCCCCTTCTCATGAAACAATTATATTTCATCATTTGGTCCTAGATATAGTCTTCCTTGTAAGAAATGAATTTATTTGGGCACTAATCATTTTAAAGAAGCAATTACAGTACTAGGTATTAAACATTGAGGCCACGCGGAACATCATAACTTACTAAAAGCACAAAATACGAGGAGAAAAACATACATTCGAAACTCAGAATTCTTCCCAAAGACAATTGGTGCCCAAGTCTACTCAAGTCAAATAAAGGACTTTATCGTTTTTCACTTATCAATATCATCCAATCAAATCTCCAGTAGCAAATCAGATTAATGATCTGGAATTTGCCAAAAGCATTTTAATCGACCTTTCTAATGTAATTCCCAAAAGTACAATTTGTAACATAAAAAGCCACTCAAAAATGAATTAGGCACTTCAGTTGCTACCATCAGTTAACCATATTAACTCGAAGACAATAAAGAGCACTACATTGTCATACACACCTTCTAACAGATTTATCTAACAAATCCAGGAACCAGGTAAACTATAAACTTCATTAAAAGAAGCAAAATCTAGGCATTTACTCGAGAACGATTAACTAATAAACTCCATAAATTGAACTCAAACGAAAGTAATCGAATCCAATTGAACAGTAATTCATAGATTTCCGAATAGTCAAATCGATTCGCAACGACGAAAATGAAAAAGAAGCAAAAAACAAGAGATATGAACTACTCACCGACATCGAATTACAAGAAGATCAGAAACAATAGGACTCTGTAGTTGTTTAAAGTAAATAAATCTGTAAGAAGCTTGTAATTGAGCGGATGTATAGTATAAAAGGAAAAGAGGAGGAGTTGTTTGTGCTATAAGATAGCGAAAGGCAGTGGGTTTTAGGAGAAAAGGTTACTTCAAAACGTCAACGTATGTGTGACGTGCGAGAGGGAGAACGGGAAAATGGACACGCTATTTTCGTTTCGAGGTAATGAGATTTTGTAGCTTTTTCCCCAAATTGTACTCCCAAGCCGAAAGTATCTTTTTCTTCTTCGCGGAAAGAATCCAAAAAGGTAAATTTGGTTAAGGCAATCAAAAAGGCATTTCCCTTTTTTCCATCTATGGACCCGTTAATATGGGCTTGGCCCGTTGGGCCAGTCCAGCTCAATCCGTAATTTAGTAAGGATAGGCTATAATTTTTGAAGCCCATTTAAAAACGAGAATTTTAAGTTCGACCCGAGTAAGCTCGTGACTCGTGAGGTTTGACTGAGGCTGGGGTGACCGGCCCGTTAACCTAATAAAAATACGTATTTAAAATATATAAAATGTAAAAAGTATATGATACAAAAAATAACAAGAAAGTATCCCAACCTTAAAGTTTATTAAGCTCATCATATTAAAAGATCAAAGTCTTAAAATGTTAGTAATTAGTTTAAAAAGTTTAATTATTCTTAATATTTAACTAATTAATATTGCATACAAATTGTAGATGTAGATGAAAGTGAAAATGTTAAGAAAACCTTCTCACAAGCAAATTCAAATGTATTGGATATCCCAGAAGCGTCATGGACGTTCTCTCGAATAGTTTGTTTTGAGTTTTGAGTTTTGACTTTAGTGAATAAAATATAGTCTTGTTTTTTTACTTTTTTTAATATTTATTATAATATATTGGAACAGTATAAAAATTTATTAAGTTTTTTAAAATTTTTCTAATAAGATTTTTTTAACTTTTAAATATTTATCTTTTTTTTTAAGTTAGAACTTAAAGAAAAAATATAAAATTATATTTAATAAAATAATGGGTCGGTCCATGGTGGCCCGCAACCCACATAGGCCTGAGGTGGGCTGACCATTATAAGGCCCATCAAAATGATGGGCTAGCGTAGCCCAACCCGTCAATTGTTAAATCCCACGTGGACTACACCCCACCCCCCCATATTGATAGCTCTATCCATCTCCATTATTTTCTCGAAGAAATAGAGTATTGTAACGAAGATGTTATAAATATAATTGTATTTAAGGTGAATGTCTATATTTTAGAGAGATTTTAGGGTTTATTATTTGGTGGCTAAGTCATTTTTGCTCTATAAATATAGGGGTTCTATTCCATTGTAAATCATCTCAANTCTCTCTCTCTCTCTCTCTCTCTCTCTCTCTCTCTCTCTCTCTCTCTCTCTCTCTCTCTCTCTCTCTCTCTCTATTTTTCTCTCTAATACTTTTTTTTCTTGTACTGTTTATAACATGTTATCAGCAAGAGACTCTAACCAATTGAGTAAAGAGAGGTTGTTTTAATTTGTAGATATATTATTAATTAGTTGTCTAATGTTTGAGAAATTAAATCACCCGCGGAGAGAAATATACAATTTGCGTGAATGCATTGATATTCCTATACTAGGCATCTGCTTTAATCATCGGGCTTTGGGATATGTGTATGATGCTCAACTTGTACATAATATTGAGCATAATGATTGTCAATTTTATCATGAACTTCCTTCATGAATAAATTCTAAATTTAAGGTAAGTATTTTACTTTATTTTTTTTTTTTAAATTCTTGAAATTCTATAATTTAATTTTAAATACAAGCAAAGATAATAAATTTTGATTATAACTGTAATAGAGTTTCTAAGAAATTATAATTACCCGAAGTGGTAAATTTTTTATGTCTTGGCATGATCAAATTCATGTATTGAGCACAAGAAGTGGAAACCCGTCCCATTAACTTTGCTTTATTATCTTTGCCTTAAGAGAATGTGATAGCAGTATGTGATAAGTCTGAAAGAAGATAAAATTATTACCATGAATGTAATAATGGATGTGGAAATAACAATAGATGAAATTATTATCGTCATCATTGTGGTAATGGGAGCAATAAGGATTCTCAAAATAATCCTTCACTCTGTAAAAGTAATATTTGTCATTGATTTGACATGAGATTTTATATAACACATCTAGATGATTATGGTCCATTCATGATGTGAATGTGACAAAGATGTGATTTATGAATACATATTAATTCTTGGAAGAATATGAACGTGTTGGTGGTAGTGAATATACCACATTCACCTTTAGAAGGAGGTCTGAAACGCAATAAGAATATAATTTTATTTATTATGGTATGAATGACCATTATTATGTACCTATTGTGATTATGCCGAAATAATATAGTAACGTGATTATTACAGGGCAAAAGTAATGGAAGCAACATATCTTTCCTATAATGATTTTGAATATGATCATAATGGTATAACTTTCTCCTTGAAAGAGATATTCACCATATGGATGTTGATAAATATGCAGTAGTACAAAATTAATTGAGATCTTTGGAATAGCTAACTATACTATTTTGGAAAAATAAAATTGATTATCAATAAGGTATCGTGTTGTGTTGTTGTAAGTATCAAACAAACTTATTGAGTTTTTAAAGTATTCGCGAAAGCGATTGGTTATATTGAGACTATAAATAAAGAAAAGAATTAATATCTTCTATTACTACAACTTGTAGCATGGTAATATGTATGTGAAAAGCTACCTGCTTTATTCTCCAATTTGTACAATACAAATACACGTATGCAACAATAAATTAAAAGTTTATTGATATAAAAACCTATATCATAATAAACTTGGAATTTATTGATAATTGCATACGTCATGGTGTAAAGTGTAAACATGAAGTTTATCAACATTGATAATTTATCTAGTTGGCATAACTAGTTTAGCCATATCAATTTAATATGATGTGCAAAAATAAAAGAGAATTCATACGGTAAATATTAAAGAACTGGAAAGTTCTTTACGAATTCTCTTATGTTGCATGTTCTCATTAATTAATAGACCAACTAAAATTGGGATTGAATCCCATGAATGCTGGAAATATCAAAGGTGGATATGGGCCAGTCCACCTGCCATGTTATACCACATAAGATGCATCTATAAGATGGTTACATGTGCTATTATTATTAACCCGGAACTTAATGTTTGCGAGGTAATTTGCTCAATAATTTAATTTCGAGCATAATATCCATATTTTCTATCCAAGACAGTTCATCTTGATAAAATGGTTTACATCACAACTAGTTTAGCAAAATGATCTATTGAGTGCCTCCACTTAATAGTTAAACTATTGTTTATGAGAATAAGTTTATCTATATCAGTTTGATATACGTTATACACGAAAGTATATTACATTTTCCCCTCATTAGTGGTTCAGGATCAAGAACCAAATAATTTTATCTTATTATTATTAATGTGCAATGTATATCTTGATTAACGCCATAACACACAAAGATGAGTTTCCAAAGATGAGGAAGCAAATTAGTTTTTCTAACATGAGGGGGAGATAGAATAAACAGTTGAAAAGAAGATAAATGGAATGAATTATCATTTGTATATATAGATCATCGAATAAGATAATATGAACATGAAGTTTATGCAAAGATAATTCATTTGCAATCTATTGCAAAGCATGCCAGATGCATTTGCTAATCCAAAAAAGGGTAATTATATTCTCATTGTAAATGATCCTCTTAGAATTCTAGAAGGAAAAAGTCTATGATACGATTAAAGCTTATGTACAAATCGGTATCAAATAAAACTTCTTGATAAAAAAGATGAGAAAAAATCAAAATGATCATAATGTGATGACTCAAAAAGTCATCACTTGTTTTTAAATTTAATTTTGTGTTTCTGAGGCCTTGAAAACCTCTTTTAGCCTCGCCCCAATTTGCGTGCGCAGTCCGAGCGCATAGCCAGAAAGCTTAAATATGAAAATCTGTGAAAAATGGTAAAATTTGGCTATAAAATGAGTTAATTTGACTTCGGTCAATATTTTGGATAAACGGACCTGGACCCGGATCCGGACCCGGACCCGTGATTTGACGGTCCCGGAGGGTCCGTAGAAAAATATGGGAGCTGGGCGTATGCCCAGAATCGGATTACGAGGTCCAAAGCCCGAGAAATAAATTTTTAAAGGAAATTATTTTCTAAAATTGTTTAAGGAAATTTGAAATGAAATTTGATTAGAACATGTTAGTATCGGGCCCTTACTTTGCTGCCGGCGCCCGGTATAAGTCTTATATATGATTTAAGATGTTTCTGTGAAATTTGATGAAAAATGGATATCATATGACGTGATTCGGACCTAAATTGCTGAATTTGATACTTGATGAAGTTTGAGAAAAGTTCTTGATTTTGAGGTTTGATTCATTGTTATTGAGGTTATTTTGGTGATTTGATCTCACGGATAAGTTCGTGTGATGTTGAATTAGTACGTGTGTTTGGTTAAAAGCCCCAAGGGCTCGGGTGTGTTTTGGATGTGATTCGGGAAGTTTTGAACTTAGGAAAAATTGCAGAAAAATCTGCAACAGGTGCCCAGACCTGTTGTTCTTCACATTAAGATAAATGGGGACATGGGTGATTTTGTTCAATGCGAACGTGAGGGAAGGATCACGAACGCGGAGCACTGGGGGGTTGCTCTATTCGAATGCAACACACGTCCCGCGAACGCATAGTTTAAATGGGGGGCTGGTTTGGGAAGTGAATATTCCTCTACGCGAACGCGTTCATAGGCTCGCGAAAGCGAAGGTCAGGAGGGCCAACCCTTCTTGAATGCGTAAGAGGACTCGCGATCGCGTAAGCCTGAGGAATGCTGCTCTTCGCGAACGCAATGAAGATCTGCCCAACGATTTAAAATAGTAGCATTACGGGATTCATTTAAAATTTCATAACTTCTTCATCTCAACTCCAAATTGGGCGATTTTTGAAAGAGGGTTTCATCACAATTTCATAGGTAAGTAATCCTAGACTCATTTTTTTCATTTTCCATTAACATCCATTATATTTCTAGGCCTAAATCATGTGAATAAGGGTAGAAAATTAGAGATTTGGGTAGAACTAGGGCTTTTTGATTAATTGTGATTTAGACCTCGTTTTGGGGTCGAATTCTAAAAATGATTATATATTTGGGCTCCTGGATGAATGGGTGATTTGATTTTGGTCCGAACCTCATATTTTGACCAAGCGGGCCCGGGGTCGATTTTTGGATTTTTGGGAAGAATGGTTGGAAAGCTATAATTAAGTATTAGAATTGGATTGTTTAGCACTTATTGATGTTATTAAGTCTATTATGTATAGATTCGATTGGGTTGGAGCCGAATTTGAAAGGAAAAGCGGTGATTGAGGCTTGAGTGTGAAGTTCGAGGTAAGTGTTTGGTCTAACCTTAGCTTGAGGGATTAGGAATCGAGTCCTGTTTGCTACGAGATTATTGTTGAGTACGACGTATAGGCATGGTGACGAGTATCTATACGTTGGTGTCTAGCATGACCGTGAGTCTTATAATGTGACTTTCATGATTTTGTTGAATAATCTATGCTTTAGAAGTGATTTCTATTTGTTGTGAAAAGTTAAGGAAGTAATTGCGACTTTTGAACGCCGTGGAGCAATGGCTCAAGTTATATTACGAATTTGTGAAAGTAAGTGAGTTGATTAAACCCTTTGGAGTATTGGCTCAAGTGGTAAAGCGAGTTTTGAAGTGAAAATGAAAAGAGTAAGAGCTAATAAATTATTCCCTTGCCGGAATATTATTGCTTATTTGGTTATCTCCCTTGCTAGGATGTTGATATTGTTGATGTTATTCCATTATCGGGATTTAATTATTTAATTGTTGCTCCGTTGCCGGAATTCCTATTATAATCTTGTTTATTCCCTCGCCCCATTGTTTGTGATTGTTGTTTGGATGAGAAAGAGTGATAAAGCACGAAGGGTGATATCGTGCATTGTTGTTTTGGGAGGAAAGAGTGTAAAGCACGAAGGGTGTTTCCATGCTGCACGATGTACAATTCCGTGCCTATTATATTGATTTCATGGTGAGGAAAGAGTGTAAAGCGCGAAGGGTGATGCCGTGCCGCACGATGTACCATTCAGTGCCTATTATATTGATTCTCTTAGTGAGGACGAGCGTAAAAGCAAGAAGGGTGATGCCGTGCACTTGTCCTTGATTTCTCTGACTCTTGCTGATAATTGAGTTACGTTGTCCTTTACGTTTATTTACTAATTTTATGTTGTTACTTGATTTTATTTCGAGGTTATAGATTCCTTTACCCTATTTGCTGTGAATTGTTATTTGGGTGAGTATTAGCGTAAAACACGAAGGGTGATGCTATGTATTGTTTGGTGAGAGAGAGTAAAAGCATGAAGGGTGATGCCGTGCACTTGTCTTTGATTTATTAATTTTTATTGATAGCTGTGTATGGTTTCTCTACACTGAATTGTTGATTTCCTGTTGATACTTGTTGTACCCCGCAGCATGATTTCCCCTTCCTATTTTTAATTGAACTGTGACGCTCCTCATATTTATTTGTTGCTCTTCTGCTACTATTTGATGTTTCCCCGCAGCATGCTTCCCCCCTCCCATACTTGACTGTATATGACTCTTTCTTTCCGTACTTCTTTTCTGCTATATATAGCTAAATTGCACATGTTTATTTGGTAGTCTAGTCCTAGCCTTGTCACTACTTCACCGAGGTTAGGCTAGGCACTTACCTGCACATGGGGTCGGTTGTGCTGATACTACACTTTACACTCTTTTGTATAAACCCCAGTGTTTTAGACTTCGGACCGCGGTGGGATTGCTGATTCTTGCTTATCATGTGACCTGAAGTAGTCCTATAGGCGTCCGTAGGCCTTGGTGTCTTCTTCTACCTAATATTCTGGTTTCATTTCCCTTATATTCCAGAATAGTGTATTATTATTTCTTCAGAACTTGTATGTAGTAAATCTTAGACTGTCTGTGACGCTGTGACACCATATTTTGGGTGGTTAAGGATTAAGTATTTACAATTGATATAGTTTTCATATATTTTATCGTTGTCTTCCGCTTGAATTTAAATTTTTGCTGTTATCATGTTATCACCTTATAATTGTTAAAAAGAAATAATTGGTTAATGAAGTAATTGAACTAAAGGTTTGGCTTGCCTAGCTCACATTAGTAGGCACCATCACGACTCTCAATGGTGGAAAATTCGGGTCATGACAAGTTGATATCAGAGCTCTAGGTTACATGGGTCTCACAGTTCGCCGACAAGCTTAGTAGAGTCTGAGGGATCAGTACAGAGACGTCTGTATTTATCCCCTAGATGCTACAGAGTTAGGAAAAGTTTTACTTCTATTCTTCCATGCCGTGCGACTTTGTTCTCTCAAATGCTAAATTGAAACCTCTAATCTTGTCCTTTCGTGAATGGAGAGGTCATGTACCGTTTCTTCAGCCGAGCAGCAACTCAGATTAGTGATAGATCAGCTACATCTTCAGAGGTTTTGTGGAGGTTGGATAAGTTTCACCAAGCTCTTCACTACTACTATCAGTGGTGCATCTTCTGAGGATCCCCAAGATTTTCTTGACAGTTGTCATGAGGTTCTCAGTAACATGCGTATCGTGGAGACCAATGGGGTCGATTTTGCTACTTTTTGCTTGTCTGGATCCGCCAAGACCCGTTGGAGATATTATTGTTTGGCTAGACCAGTGAGGTCATCAGCTTTGACTTGAGAACAGTTCACACATCTATTTCTGGAGAAGTTTCTCCCCATCACTCAAAGAGAGGTCTGTCGGAGACAGTTTGAGCATCTCCAGCAGGGTTCTATGATTGTTACTCAATACGAGATCAAATTCACCGACTTGGTCCGTCATGCTCCTATCATACTTCCCACTGTGAGAGAGAGTGAGGAGGTTCATTGAGGGACTCGTCCAGCCCGCTCAATTAGCTAGAGGTGGAGGTAGAGGTATTAGAGGTGGAGGTAGAGATGCTAGAGGTGGAGGTGCATATATTGTTCTGGTTTGTGGTAGAGAAGCTTTGATTTTATTTTGCGTCATATCTGGTCATCCCTAGTGATTCCTTGAGTGCCCCTATTTATGTGTCTATGCTGGTGGGTGATTCTATTATGGTGGATCGCGTCTATTGCTCGTGTATAGTGGTTATTGGAGGTCTTGAGACTCGTGTAGATTTGCTTCTTCTGGACATGGTTGGTTTTGATGTCCTATTGGGGATGAACTGGTTATCACATTACCATGCTATCTTGGACTGTCATGCCAAGACTGTGACCTTAGCTTACCGGGTTTTCCTCGTTTAGAGTGGAGAGGGACTCCTAGTCATTCTACCCGTAGTGTTATCTCTTATGTGAAGGCTCGACGTATGGTCGAGAAGGGGTGTTTGGCCTATTTGGCTTATGTTCGCGATTCTAGTGCTGAGGTCCCTTCTATTGATTTTGTGCCCGTTGTTCATGAGTTTCCTGATGTGTTGTTCCCTTCAAACCTGCCGGGTATGCCACCCGATAGTGATATTGACTTTTGCATTGATTTGGCTCCAGGCACTCAGCCCATTTCTATCCCGCCGTATCATATGGCCCTGCCTGAGTTGAAAGAATTAAAGGAACAGTTGCAGGATTTGCTTGAGAAGGGTTTCATTAGACCCAATGTTTCACCATAGGGTGCGCCGGTGTTGTTTGTTAAAAAAAAGAATGGGTCAATGAGAATGTGTATAGATTACCGGCAATTGAACAAGGTTACAATTAAGAGTAAGTATTCGTCGTCGAGGATTGATGATTTGTTCGATCAGGGTGCCAAGGTATTTTTAAAGATTGACTTGAGATTTGGCTACCATCAGTTGAGGATTAGGGCATCCCATGTCCCTAAGACAGCTTTCTACACTCGGTACGGGCATTATAAGTTCTTGGTTATGTCATTCGGGTTGACAAATGCCCCAACAACTTTTATGGATTTGATGAACTGAGTGCTCAGGCCTTATTTGGATTCGTTCGCGATAGTCTTTATTGATGATATATTGATATATTCCCGTAACCCGGAGGAGCACGAGCAACACCTTAGAGTGGTTCTTTAGACTCTGAAGGATAGTCAGTTATATGTAAAGTTCTCAAAGTGTGAGTTTTGTTGACTTCAGTTGCATTTTCGGGTCATGTTGTGTCAGCAGAGGGTATTCAGGTTGATCCGAAGAAGATTGAGGCAGTCAAGAACTGGCCTGGACCAGCATCAGCTACAGAGATTCGAAGTTTCTTGGGGTTGGCAGGCTACTATCGTCGGTTCGTGGAGGAGTTTTCATCTATTGCAGCCCCGATGATCAGGTTGACCCAGAAAGGTGCCCAGTTTAGATGGTTGGATGAGTGTGTGGCGAGCTTCCAGAAGCTCAAGATAGCTCTAACTACGGCACCGGTGTTGGTTTTGCCCATAATTTTAGGGCCTTATACAGTTTATTGTGATGCATCTCGTGTTGGGCTTGGAGCAGTGTTGATGTAGGATGGCAAGTTCATTGCCTATGCCTCACGGCAGTTGAAGATTCATGAGAAGAATTATCTGTCTCATTATTTGGAGTTGGCGGCCATATTTCACGCATTGAAAATTTTGAGGCATTACCTGTATGGCGTGGCATGTGAGGTGTTCACGGATCACAAGAGTCTTCAGTATTTGTTCAAGCAAAATGAGTTGAATTTGAGGCAGAGGAAATGGTTGGAGGATTATGATATTACCATTTTATATCATCTGAGAAAGGCCAATGTAGTGGCCGATGCTTTGAGTAGGAAGTCAACTGGTATTGGCAGTCTTACTTATATTCCGATCGGTGAGAGTCCACTTGCTTTGGATGTTCAGTCTTTAGCCAATCAGTTTGTGAGGCTGGATGTTTCTGATCCCAGTCATGTGTTAGCTTGCACGGTCGCTCGTTTTTCATTATTACGGTGTATCCGTGATCAGCAGTATGATGATCCCCATTTGTATGTCCTTAGAGACATGGTGTAGCGCATGATGATGCAGTTTTGAGATTGCAGGGTCGAGTTTATGTGCCCAATGTAGATGGCCTTTGAGAGTTGATTTTAGAGGCGGCTCATAGCTCCCGGTACTCTATTCATCCGGGCGTCGCGAAGATGTATTAGGATTTGTGGCAGCATTACTGGTGGCGAAAAATGAAGAAGGATATCGTTGCATATGTGGCTCGGTGTTTGAATTATCAGTAAGTTAAGTACGAGCATCAGAGGCCTGATGATTTATTTCAGAGGATTGAGCTTCCCGAGTGGAAGTGGGAACGAATCACTATGGACTTCATTACCGGACGCCCGCAGACTTGGAAGAAGTTTGACGCAGTATGGGTCATTATTGATAGGCTGACCAAGTCAGCACATTTCATTCATGTGGCAGTCTCATATTCTTCTGAGAGTTTGGCTGAGATCTATATTCGGGAGACTGTTCGCCTTCATGGTGTGCCCGTATCTATCATTTCAGATTGGGGTACGCAGTTTACCTCACGTTTTTGGAGGGCAGTTCAGCGAGAGTTGGGCACATAGGTTTAATTGAGCACAACATTTCATCCCCGGACGGACGAGCAGTCTGAGCAGACTATTTAGATTTTGGAGGATATCCTCCGAGCTTGTGTCATTGACTTTGGAGGCTCGTGGGATTAGTTTTTGCCTTTAGCAGAGTTTGCCTACAACAACAGCTACTAGTCGAGCATTCAGATGGCTCCTTATAAGGCTTTATATGGTAGGCGGTGTCGGTCTCCGGTTGGGTGGTTTGAGGCAGGAGAGGCTCGGTTGTTGGGTACGGGTTCAGGAGGCCTTGGACAAGGTCAGGATCCTTCAAGATATGCTTTGTACAGCTCAGTCCAAGCAGAAGAGTTATGCAGACCGCAAGGTTCGAGATGTGACTTTATGGTCGGTGAGCGGGTATTGCTCCAAGTGTCGCCTATGAAGGGCGTGATGAGATTTGGGTAGAAGGGCAAGCTTAGCCCTAGGTTCAATGGTCCATTTGAGATTCTTGATTGAGTGAGAGAAGTGGCTTATAGACTTGCTTTGCCGCCGGGCTTATCAGTCGTGTATCCAGTGTTTCATGTGCCCATGCTTCGGAGGTATCACGGATCCATCCCACGTGTTAGATTTTAGCACTGTCCAGTTGGACAAGGACTTGTCTCTATGTTACGTCTTTATATATATATATATATATATATATAATTCAATTAGAATTGGTTTTATATGAAATACATGTAGTTTTAGGCCTGTAGTTCAAATACTTGAAAGTATAAAGACAACAGAGTGTGTAATCACTTTTATCTATCTTATATGTCTAGCATGATATGGAAAGTTGATATGCATCTAAAGTCTATTTATATGGCTTATATGACAATCCCTGAAGGATTTAAATTGATGAAAGCATATAGAATTCTTGGTCATGAATTACTACATCCTAAGTGCAATTTGTGCATATTTGTATCTCGCTATAGTTATAAGCATGATAATTGTCACACCTCCTTTTTCACTTACACCCCCGGGAAGAGGGTGTAAAGGAGTTTTTTCACTTAAAGGACAGTCGAAACGGGATTCATTTATTAAGATTCAGAGTCGCCACTTGGGAGATTAATGGTGTCCCAAGTCACCGATTTAATCCCGAACCTAAGGAAAGATATGACTCTGTATTACAGTCCGCGAATCAGAAATCCGAGTAAGGAATTCTGTTAACCCGGGAGAAGGTGTTAGGCATTCCCAGATTCCGTGGTTCTAGCACGGTCGCTCAACTGTTGTATTTGATTTTATCCGATTTTTTTTAAAAAACATATTCTATCCTATGTGCCTTTTATTAGTAACCCGCTTTTTTTATATATTTATTTTTTAATAAGAATTGCAACGTCGTGAAAACGTATCTCGAACCACGTCGCACCAGTGCACCCATAGCTTTTGACACATCTTGACTTCGTTGAGATTTAGATTTGGGTCACATAAATGTGCACCCGAGTTTAAGGAAGTAATTTAATTAAATCGCGCCTAAAAATTTTAACGTAATATTATTTTGGGGAAGGCCATGAAGTTCGCTAAACGACCCTCCCGAATTCTAAGTATTTTTGTTAACCAATTATTGAGGGCCCCACAATTTTGTATTTTTATTGGGCGAGGATCCTCTCATTTTATTTTAAAAGTCAATCCTAGAGTAATCTATATTTCTACTTAATATTGTCTCGAAAAGGGCCCCTAATCAATTAGCAGCCCACATCTTCAATTAAGAGAAAGGCTGCCCAACATACGGGCCTATGGGATACATGCAGTCTAAATACAAAGGGGCCCAATTCACATTCATAGCCGCAGATTAAAAAACTCAGGTTCAAACCCGGACGGAAGCAATCCAGCATTCTTATGCGTCTGAGCAGTCCACTATTTGTTAAACTCAGTTGAAATTTGCTAAATAATAAATGCATTTATTCAAACACTTGCCTAGTGAAGAAGCTACAATTAAAACAATGTTTAAAAAGTAAATGATTTACCAAGGTGTCAATGCCAATGAGATTATCAACCTGGGGATACACGAATCTTGGAATTTGCACAATTCAGTTATACTCAACTACTGTCGACTACTATTTTTACCCGGACACATTGTGAGTTAACATAGTATTGAATTATCGCCTACTCGATCAGGGATGCCGTGATGCTTTTAATTTCCATTTCTGGATGGACATTTACTCTAATCTAATTCCATTCTACTTGCTGATTTTTAATTCAAATCCAGTTATTAACACACTTCACCTACTGAAACCACAAGCATAGTTCTAACAAACTAAACAAAACAATGTCTAACATTAACAACTTACTAATTCTAGGATTCACCAATGAACAGTCCAAATCGTTTAAAACAAACCTAATTACAGTCCAAACTTAAGTAAAAATTTATAGTCTGAATTTCATTGAATTGTAAACCAAATTAGAATACACTATGCTATCATTAATATCGACCAAATTGTGGCTACATCAATCAACAAATAAACTCCTGAAACTTCATTTCAAGATCAAGTTCAAAGCTACATCAATTGTGAGCTCAAATGTGTACCTGGATTGAAGTAGAAATAGAACAGAGAAGATCAGTTACAGCAACAGTCGAGCAGCAACAATAATAATCGATTCCCAGCAGTAGAACAATGAATCAGTCCAAATAATAGCCCAGATGAATTGTAAAACCCAAACACAACAGCAAATACCCCCAAGCAGGCTCAATTGAACTCGAATAGACCCAACAACAGAACCAACGGACTTCAGAACAAATTCAGTAACTAAAAGAGGTGAAAATCAATCCTAGAACTCAAATTTCAGCTAACAAGGCAATGGAACAGTACATTTTTTGGTTTTTGTTGCATTTTGTATTGTTTTGGGATTTTTGAAGGTTTTGAATCTCAAAATCAAATCTGAAATTGAAGGAGGAGTTTTGAGGGGGATTTTTGGAGCTCTAAACTTCTGATTTTCCCAAGGGTCTCCAAACTTGCAGATGAAGGCATGTCAATCCCATTTTATAGGCAAAACTAGGGTGCAACTTCAGATTCAAATTTTTACATATTAGTCCCTTTATTTTCTAACTTGTGACACAAGTTAGTACCTCATAATTACTGAAAATCTACCTTTGACCCTATTCTAGAAAATTCTAAAGAATCCTATTCCCACTTACAACATTCTATCCTACTATCAAATACCCAAAATACCCCAGAAACACCCTGAACTTTCTAACCTTATTTCAATTAACATCCAACCCTCGACTAACCATGTTTATACAATTACTCAGCAATTTAAACATCTAACATCAGAATCAAATTCAAGTCCTAGTCCAAACTAATTAATGAATTTCAAGTTACCAACTACTATTATCTATTAGCAATCAACAAACACAGAATCAATATCAAAAAAAAATTGTTAATGGTAAACATAAGAAAAGCCAGACAGGTGGAAATATTAATCACTAATCAAAATTTCAGACTTAAATGTGGAATAATAACAGAAATATGCTTAGACTAATTTTATTAACAGAAAAATCAAACATAATAAGAATTTAAAAGAAAAGCTCAAACACATCAACACAGAGTAAAACTGATTCAATTATTGATTAAAAAGGCAAACAAAGCCTAAGTTGATTACTAGTGAAGAAAAGACAATTAAAAGAAAACTCACTTATGGAGATCTATGATTCCACCGCTTCTGTGATTTGAAATTTGAGCGCATTGGGTGAAATTTGACGGCACTTGATGACATATTAGGAACGAAGGGAGCAAGGAAAGCATGTGGTGTGAGTTTAGCGGAGTTTGGGAACTTAGGGTTTCACCGAAAAACTTCAATTTGAAATTCGAGAAATTTCAACCAGATTTAAGGGACGAGGGTTTGGGTATTCGATAAAGGAGGTTATGGCGATCCTACCGTGTTAATTTGAGGGTGAACGGAGCAGGTTGAGTCATGGCCGAAAAAATTAAATTTGATATTCGAACGATTTGGCCATGATTTGACGGAAACCACTTAGATATTCGGAATGAGGGAAAAGAGAGGATCATGGGGTGTCATTTTAGGGTGGATTGGAGTGACCGGCGTTCGCCGGCGGCGGCTAGGGTTTGAGTTATTTGAGCAAACCTGGTGGGATTTGAGGAAAACAAGGTTCAGATTCGAGAAGAGGAGGGTGAGGTGCTTGAGTGGTGTAAGTTTGGGAGGATTTGGACGCCGGACGCCGCCGTGAGGCGATTTCCGGCGGCGGTGTGATGTGGAGCCGGCTGAGACAAATGGTACGAGGAAGAGGGACGGGTCTCTAGGGTTGTAACGATTTTTAGACATTTTTATGTAATACCCTGAATGAACCCACGTTGTTGGATGATGAGAGATTAATGGCCTGGATTTAACTACTGTCACGACCCGGATTTCCCACCATCGGGATCGTGATGGCGCCTACTCGTGGTAGCTAGGCAAGACAATTTACTCACCGTTTCCATAAACAAACCATCCTGTTTTCAATTTAATATCATAAAATAATGCTAACAATAGCTGCGGAAGTCTAATTTTATAAGCCTGAAATAAATATGAACTGCTCAACAATATCCTCTACCCAAGATTTGGTGTCACAAGCTCACGAACCACTATGAATAAACTACATATAATGGTCTGAAAGAAATATAACAACCGTCTGTCTCAAAACAATGAGACTACAGTATAAATGAAAGAATAAGAAGAGACGTCGGGCCTGCGGATGCCTGCAAGCTACCTCAGTCTCGTAGTAATGAAAATCCTGCTATCGAACTACTGTTGCTGCTCCAAACCTGGACCTGTGCAAAAACGCACAGCAGTGTAATATCAGCACAACCGACCCCATGTGCTGGTAAGCACCTAGCCTAACCCCGGCGAAGTAGTAACGAGGCTAGACTGGACACCATATAAACCTGTGCAGTTATAAAATATACAGCGAAATATCGAATACCAAGAAAATCAACATAAAGGGAGGGGGAACATGTTGGGGGATAACACAAATAAACATTTAATCCAGAGTAACTACCAAAACAGCTTAACTCCACAGTGAAACAAGAATAAATATTCAAACATAACCACAAATGTCAACAACCGTTGCGGCGTGCAACCCATTCCATAATTTACCATCATTGCGGCGTGCAATCCGATCCACATATCACCATCGTTGCGGCGTGCAACCCGATCCACA